>VZTH01011891.1:27843-48982 GCA_013397815.1 Aleadryas rufinucha | reverse complement strand
GGGGTCCCAGGGGTATTTGGGGAGGGGTCGCAGTGCCCACTGGTGATGTTGAAGCGCAGCTCCGAGCCCAGCTGCCCCCGGGGGTCGCGCATCTCGCACCGGTACCGTGACGCCAATTTATGTTCTGCCAGTCNCTGGGCCCTGCTCGGAGCCCTCCCTGCAGCCAGGGACAGCCAGGCCTGAGGGCCCCTCTCAGCTGGGGCTCCTCTCGAGGCTGAGCAGCCCCAGCTCCCTCAGCCTTTCCTGGGCACGGAGATGCTCCAGGCCCTTCCTCAGCTGCGCAGCCTCCGCTGGCCCCGCTCCACGAGCTCCCTGGCCCTGCTGTGCTGGACAATTTCTGTTCCAGGGGTGTGGGGGACTCCTGGTGCACTCGGTAAGGTGACAGCTAGATCTTTGCTGGTTGGGAAATGACAAGTTTTGAGGTGTGGGGAGATGGCAGAGAGAAGAGATATCCACTCAAATACCAGAGTTAATTTTACCCTGAAGCAGTGCGATTTCATCTTTATCTTTTCTACATTCTGCTGGAATGAAAAGGAGAATTAACAAACACTGTTTGATTTCTTATTTCTTATTGTGTATTGATGTGATTATCCATTATCCCCGAGGAAAGAAGGGAGTCAACTACACTTTGTACCAGAACAAAGTGTTCACTTCCCGAACACCCACAAAAATCACCTGCACATGGAATAAGGCAACAGCATTTGAAATACTGCAGATTATGATCACAAAATCCACAGATGAAATCCAGTTCCACATCAGAGTGACAAAGCATTAGGATGACACAGCTGTTAAATATTTCAGCAGGACTGTTATCATAGAATCATGGAGTGGTTTGGGTTGGAAGGGACCTCAAATCCCATCCAGTGCCACCCCTGCCACGGGCAGGGACACCTTCCACTGTCCCAGGCTGCTCCAAGCCCCAGTGTCCAACCTGGCCTTGGACACTGCCAGGGATCCAGGGGCAGCCACAGCTTCTCCAGGCAATAGAGATGGAAAACCTGTATTTTTTTTTTCTTGCTAACTGAAATTAAGGATACTAAGGGTACTAGCCTGTTTTTGCATTAAATTTTTAAGTCAATTGTTTGGAAACACCTAGGACAAAAAAGTTCTTGAAGTCCATTAGGGTGACACTTATGGATATCCAATATAACAGCTGAAAAAAACAGAGAGAGAGAATTATACTTCTAATTTACTCTTGAGTTCTTTGAATGTGTCTTCTGTAAACTTGAATACATAATTGTTCATATTGCAGAAACAGGCATTTGGGCACAGTGAGGGGGTGGGAGGGTGCTTGGAATTGTGACCAACGCCAAGGGAATAAAAACCCCTTTCCCCATAAAGAAGAGATGTTGAGAACAAAGTGTTGCCAGGAGAAAACAAAGGCAGAAGAGCTGTACAAGTAAAAGCCTCCACGTCTCCCTCCTTCATGCACCTTTCAAAAAGGAGACTTAATGGTTCATAAGAACAATAATTAAAACCTGGCCAGCAGCCCAGAGCTGCTGCAGGTTGTGAGAGGTACCTCACGAAACCACAAACCACAGCAGGAATGGGAGATAAGGAGAAGCCAGAGCAAACACAAAACAGGCACTGGGAAGCAGCTGAGAAATACCTGCAGCACACGATGAAAATCGTGCTTGTAGGAACAGCACAGCTTTAAGCCCACAGGAAGAGTTCATTCTCAGGTGCTTGACAGGAGACAACACCCAGGAAAGGGCTGCTGACAGCACAGCAGCTCTAAGAGAATAATGTTCTCAACCCAGTGCCTGCCCGGGGTTCATATTTTGAAGACTGAACAGAGTTTACACATTCATGGAACACCAAAATACCGCGCCAAGACATCACCACTTCCAGTGAACGATACAATCATTCCCTGATGCTGGCGGAAAAGAGGATTTGGCACAGATGTGCCTTACAGAGCGATGTGACACCAAGTGCTGGATCCTGCCCTGGGCTCACCCCAAGCCCTGCAGCTCCAGGCTGGGGCAGAGGGGCTGGAAAGGGCCCGTCGGGAAAGGCCCTGGGGGTGCTGTGCCAGCGGCTGGACAGGAGCCCAGGGGGGCCCAGGGGGGCACGAGGCCAATGGCCCCTGGGCTGTGCCAGCCATGGGGTGGCCACAGGCCCAGGGCAGGGCCCGTCCCCTGGGCTGGCCCTGCTGAGGGACCTCGAGGGCTGTGTCCAGTTCTGGGCCCTCCCGGCCACAGAGCCCTGGAGGGGCTGGAGCGTGTCCAGGGCAGGGAACGGAGCTGGGAAGGGGCTGGAGCCCCAGGAGAGGCTGAGGGAGCTGGGAAAGGGGCTGAGCCTGGAGCAAAGGAGGCTCAGGGGGGACCTTGTGGCTCTGCACAAGTCCCTGACAGGAGGGGGCAGCCGGGGGGGGTCGGGCTGTGCTGGCAGGGAACAGGGACAGGACAAGGGGAAACGGCCTCAGGCTGGGCCAGGGGAGGCTCAGCTTGGACAGCAGCAGGAATTTCTGCATGGAAAGGCTGCTCAGGCCTTGGCAGGGGCTGCCCGGGGAGGTTTGGAGTCTCCACCCCTGGAGGTGTTCAAAAAACACATGGATGTGGCACTTGGGGACATGGGTGGCCTTGGCAATGCTGGGAGAATGCTTGAACTTGGATGATCTTAGTGGTCTTTTGTCATCTCAACGATTCTAAGACACACCGAGACGAAGTGGAACACAATCACTGAATTGCACACAAAACAACTGAAATTGCTGTGCAGAATCACGGGAAATTACTGAGAATTCCTCAAAAACAGTAAAATCAAGAGTTGCCTGCTCTAAGAGAATCAAAAAGTTTTTTAGGCAATTGATCATAATAAGAGTAAGGAAGAAACTGGGTGTAAGGCAACAGCATGACATGGGAAGAGTACCAGCTCCAGTAGGAGAGTTCAGATAAATAAGTTCAAGTGAGAAGTGATATCCCTTCTATTTTAAGTGGATAGAGCTGGAATTCCATGCCAGAGCACACACACATTCCAGCACTGAATCAGCACCTGAGGAGACCATCACAACCTTACCAAGAGGCACAGGAGGTCTTACTTCCAGCACTGTGAGGAAAAAAATCCTGCAAGAGCTTCCCATGCCCCGAGATTGGCACCAGGACAGCTTTAAACTCTGGTAGCCAGTGCTGGATAATCCATAATTTGCATAATTTGTCCTGTACCATCTGCCCATGGCATCAGCTGTGGCACTGGGAAGCTGCCCACCCCTTAGATGATGACTGGAGTAAGGTTCATCTTCCTTTTGGGGTTTTTTTTTCCCCATTTATTTTGATTACAATTCAACCCCTACTATAAACCAATTCTTCCTCAGGGAATTCCCTGAAGTCCCATTAAAATAGGGCAGATACAGCAGAACCCAAGTGATTCCCTCTGAGAACATCTGCAACTTGGCTAACTTCTGCAGCAGCCCGATGCACGAGGTTTGCTCTCCACTTGGGAGCAGTCCTGTGTGCTGATCCCACCTGCTGATGGAAGAGGAAGGGATTCTAAAACTCTGTGGGTCCAACCACAGCTGGGAAATGCTGTGGTGGGACTCACCCCCCATCCATGCCCTCTGCAAGATGGAGCTCTGGCAGGGTGAGCTGGCTCCCCTCAAGCCTTGGGGACCAGAGAGTTTCTAGATCCAGTTTAGGGAACGATGCAGCTTGGGGCTAAAAGGAGAAGAAAGCCACAGACTCAGCCCCAAAAACAATATCCAATGGAGACAGAATGGCAGACAAAACTGTACTTCCAGACATAAGACCAGATATTCTAGACAGAGATTGCTTTTTATGGTTTGGGTTTTTTTTTTTTTCTGGGGGGAGGTTATTGAATTAATTTCCAAACCAGTTTTTCTATAAATAACAAAATAATTTAAAGTGTTGGCATTTATAAAAATCTCATCTTCAGTGCTACAGCTCATCGTGCTGCTTTGATTCCTTCCATGGCCTGCACTGCCTGTAACTGGCTAAGCAGGAAAACACATTGTGATGAACAATCTATTTTCTCTATCTAATCAAGACTTCCTAAGACAAGGCAAACAAATCTAGCAGCGTGTTTAACTCTCTTTTAAACAAAAATGCTTTCAGAGATCACTCACTCTGCTTTCTGGGGTTTTGCAGTGATTAAGGATCGATTCATGTGACTTCTCTTTGTTTGCACATCATGGTCAGTCGTGAGTAAACAGTGGGCTCGCAGGCCTGACCTCTGGAAACAGCTGCTTTTGGACTTTAACTCACACAGTAGCTCTTTGTGTGAGTCTCCAGCCCATCTTTATGTTGTGTGAATGTCAGACATGTCTAAATGTTCATTATCCCCCAATCTGAAATTATCACTGAGCTCTATGGAAGCTCACCTCTCAGGATTAACATTCACCTGTGATTTGTCAAGCGGTCCCTACAACCACATTTTTATTGACTTTGCAGAAGAACTTGATTAGGAGGAGAGCCCCTCAGGCTGAGGCAGGAGGTGTGAAACGCTGCCCTGTCCATTCCAATTGAGATGCAGGTACCACACACTGCTCCGAACTCGGTGAAAGGAAGGTGGTTCCAGCCTGTCACAGCACATCCAGGGAGCAGTGAGCAGACAGAGGTTACAGCAGCATCTATTGGACCTGTAGCCTCAAATTGCTACCCCTGAAATAATAAAGTAACAAAAGTCTTAAAAAGCATTTATAGCTCTCATGCATTCCCTGCCTTGGAGCAGCTGGGCACATTTTTGGGGTTAGCAATGAGAAAGGAGTATTGGAAAAGCTGTTAAAAATAGGAAGCCAGGTGATAAATCACTCCCTGCTCTGCAATTGTGGAAAACTATAAAAAGAGAGGTGCTGTTCTAGCTGGGAGCTTATTGATTTTGTCCATTAGAATTCTCAAAGTTCCTAACAGATCAGCTTTTTCATACCAGCTTCTTTGAAACGAGTGATAGCCGTTATCACTTCATGATGTAATGTAGTCACAAAGTCACTGAGGAGCAGGAAAGTGGAGGGGTTTATTCTAAAGAGGCACAGACACACCCCAGCTCTCTGAGGGTACTTCACTCGATTTTGGCAACCCAACATTCCAACAAATACCATACAAACATCATGTTTTTCAAGACGACTGTAGGAAATCACGGAACATTGTTCTTCCCTGCCAGCACTGTGTTATCAAGGCCGCAGGAAGCAGATTTAATGAACCTTTAAATGACCCTTCTCCCAGAGATCGTATTAACAGTGTGGCCACTGTTGCAAAAAAAAATAACCTTCCCTGAGTCCCAGCAAAGCTCCTGACACTTCTATATAAAGTTTTACGAGCACCATGTTGTGTGTTCAGAGACAAAGCACTCGTCTTGTTAGAGATCATTAAACACAGAATCACAGAACGGTGATGTCGCTGTTGAGCGCCAGCCGAGTGCAAGAACCAAACTGGATCGGGTGAGGCAGAATTCTGATTTTATTATTTAATTCTAAAACTTATATAGACTTTTAAAAGTTTCTCTGGATTGGGTCAATTCAAAACCTCCCCCTAGGCCCATAGGCCAGGTAGAACTGCCCATCTTTCCAGAGACAGTTTCAATAACATCCAAACCTTATCTTTATTTATAGAACACAGGGAGAAGAAGAGAAAAATTCCCATGGGAAAGAACCTGTGCTACCACACGGTTCGGGTTGGAAAAGCCCTCCAGGATCAGCGAATCCACTGCTCCCCCAGCACTGCCACGTCCACCACTAACCCCTGCCCCCCAAGGGCCACCTCTCCTTGTCCTTTAGAAACCTCCAGGGACGGGGACTCACTGCAGAAGGTCACGCTACAAAGTTCTGCAGAAAGACACACGGACAGAAATTCGCTCAGTTCTTCGGCAGGAATTGAGTTCACCCAATTCTCTGGACCACGGGACACGGACAACGCCACCACAGAGCAGCCCCGTGTTTTATGTGGGGAGAACTGTCCAAGTGGAGATTTCTTTTTCCTCTTTGAGGGTCAGCTGTTCCTGCCCAATGGCAAGAGGTGAAAAACCAAAAGGATGGAGCTTTTTTGGTTGGGATCAGCCCACAGGAAGTTTCGTGATGGGTGGGGAGCAATTGCAACTTGAACTGAGTGGATATAGACCAACACCCTAAGGATGAGCAGTCTCTGTAGTAATGGATAAAAACCATGACGAGGGAAGGCAGATCAGAAGATATTTGGGTTGAGAAACAAATAAATGATTTTTTTGGGCTATATCTGAAAGGAGTTGGAAATCCTTCCCACTCAGCAGTAACTTTGGAAAAAATGATTAAAAAAAAAAAAGAAGAAAGCAAGCATTAGAGTAGATAGATGCCCATGCTAATGCTCTTAACTTCAAAAACCACTGATTATACATTTCCTAGATTTTGCTTTTCTAGATCCCACTGAGTTTTACAGAATATAAACAGACCAAGATATATCTACATTCAAGTCAGATGTTGCCAGTAATTTTCAGTAATATTCTTATGAGGTGAACATAAGGTTTAGCATCTGTAATCTGTCTGAGCTGCTGGGATGGTTTAAAGGTACCAGCCTATCAGATATATCAAATTTTGGGAAGAGCAAAGAAATGAAACTGCATTTAAGCTGAAAAAAAAAAATCACACTGGTGTGTATTTTACAAAATATATGCTGAAGTCAGCATGTCCAGTAACCTCCTATTATTTACACACAGAGAGCCATAAATCTTTGGAATGTGTGACCCAGGAATGCCATCTACCAATAATCCTGAGACATCGACAAATCCCTTGCATAAATTGTAGCACACATCGAAGTAAACCAGTCTGTGAGAATCTGGGAATTTAAACTGGTGTGCTCCCACCTGGAATTGTTATTTATTTAGGGTGGAAAACCCTAAGATCACTCAGTCCAGCTGCTAACCCAGCACTGCCAAGGCCACGACTAAACCACATCCCCAAGTGCCACATAAGCTTCCCTGAGAAACAGAACCCACACAAAACATGATGGCAAGAAATGATAAGGCTGTGACATGACCCTCAAAAGACCAAAAATTCTCAGCTAAGTTCATAAAGCAGCTGATCTCTGTAAGTCATCAAAGCCCAAAGGGAATGATGTGAATTTATATTCTCTGAAAACGTGGCCCCTGGCGCCTCAAACGCAGTGTGCAAAGGGAGAGAACAGAGATCTGCCTGCAGACTCAAGTCCATTTTAACACTGACTTTCCCATTCTGTCCATAGGCAAAAAATCTTTCTGTTATTGCAACTACAGCTCTTTTTATAACACAGCAAAATTCTTCTGATATGTGGGCATATCAAGTTCCCCTGCAAGCAAGCAGGGGAAGACAGCCCCTGCCTGAAGTGGGAGATTCAAACTCGGGGTGCTTATGCATGTGAAACCCTTCTCATCACCCATTCCCAGTAACCCTGGCAGCAGGAGGGAGTTGGCTGCTGCTCCTGCACCAGAGGAGCACTGCTCTGCAATGAAATCTCTGGGACTGACCTCATTGTGATGTCTGTCACTCGTCTCTGAAAGCTCACCAATACAAGCCCCAACTTTAAGAGGGTTTCCTGCAAAAATCCGCTGCTGCCATGTGTTGATTGCACACCCACTGAAGCCTTTGAGCAGGGTTAGCTGCTCCTAACACCTCAGGTGGGGTAAGGAGGTGCAGAATCCGTCTTGTAGGTTCCCTGATCCTCCACACAGCGGCCAAATTCAGCAGCACTGAAAGTACGTCATTTTTATGGACCCAGCACTGGTCCCACCACACATCTGGAGCTGGTATTTGACAACTCAGAACACTTCCAAGTGTTCCACTGATTTCCAAAGACTCCTTGCCAGAGACCTCTGATTCCAGTGCTGCCTCCCGAGGCAGCCAAGTGGCCTCTGAGGAGAGGACAAGGCTGGCTGGAGTGGGGAGCTGTGTGAATCTTAGAATGCTCTGGGTTAGAAAGGACCTTAAAGACTCTCCAGCCCAACCCTCCTGCTATGGGCAAGGACATCTTCCACTAGACCAGGCCTTGCTCCCAGAGAGGTCTGGAATGGGAAAGTTTAAACCCATTCTCAGGAAATGATGCACCAGTTCTCAATCAAAGCCACAGCTGATGTTTCTGCTGTCATATGAAGAACAGTTTGAACTTTTTTTGCCTTTTTAAGTGGAATAATCAGTTCCTTCAAACTTGCAAAGGCAAATGTCATGGAGGGATGGGAAGGAAGAGATGTGGGAGCTGAGAGAACAGGAAGACAGCATTAATTATACAGAACCTGACAGGTAGAGGAGAAAACGTTATGCTTTCCAAAAGGAAAAGAATGAACAGATGATTGAGATTTGCCATCAGGCCCTGCATGTTCCTCCCTTCTGGAACTGTGAAAATAAATCCCAGGATCTCAGTTAAAAGTCAGCTGAGCTGGATAAAGCTGCTCACCTGCCCTCAGGTGCTGGCTGCCATGACACTGCTCCTCACGATCAACCGCAGGGTCAGAAACCTGCAGGTCCTTTTAACTCCCTTTTCCTTGTACTTTCCACTGTGGAGCTGCCCTCAAATCCAGACACTGATCTGTGCAGACAAGGTCCTTCCTAAAGGACCAAATTCCAACTTAAATCAGAGAGGGAAAAGCTTTGTCTCAGATCAGTAAATACAGAGAGAGAAAAAAAAGAAGAAAAAATGATGGCACCGGTTCTGCAGTTTGGCCGGGATTTTTATTGGGATTTTGGGAACTTCTATAGGGAAATGCACTGCAAATGGGTCTCCCTGGAGTTCCTACAGGGAGGAGGTGCTCTTGCACTGTGACACTACAGCCGTGGCTGCTCCTGATTATCTGAAAAGGAAAAGATTTCCCAAGGCATGAAACTGCATGAGCCAAAACAATTCATGGGCGCTTAACCCGACACTGATTGCTTCCTTCAAGGAATAGTTTGTTTCAGGTTTTTCCCCTCAATCTAATGCCAACATTTGTCATTTAAACAAACACTCCTAATTCACTCTCGATTTCATAATGCAAATTACTTTTTTCTGTTACTCTATCTATTCTGCTATTTAGCTCCTGCTTTATTTACCAGTTTGTTTTGCATGTAGAACTCCCCCCAAGCAATCGCTACATCAAGGGCTAAGTTTATTTTTCCAGTCCTTTTCTCCCACTGTTTGTGCGACTCAGACTCAGATCACAGAAAATCAGGTGAGAATCCTTTCAATGAAAAATTCCTGTGAGAAAATTCCTTTTGTTTCACCCAAACAAGCTCCTGGCTTCCAAGAGTTTGCAGGTCGGGGACTTCTCGGGCCAGAGTTTATTTAAATTTTAATCCATTTTTCTTCTACAATCACGTGCAATTTCCCCTCTTATCTTTTTGCCCAGTTGCAGTTATTTTCACCACATATTCTGATTTTATGTCCCCTCTCCCCCTCCCTTTCATATTCCCTTGGTCTCATCCTGTTAACTCCAGGTGCTCTAAACTCCTGTGACAGATCACAACAAGACCATAATTTTTAAGGAAAAATCCTCAGGCACTTCAAAACAGATTGGGATTTTTGATTGTGATAAACTCTACCTTACCACAAACCTGAAAGTTCAGCAGGTAACCAAGTACTCATTATCAGAAAGTGTTTTGGACACAATTACAGCTAAAATCTTTCCTTTAACACACTCATCATCCTGTAACACACAGTTATTTTTGCATGTTTGTACTTACTTAGCACTTGAGTGTGTGATTTAATAAAATACAGGCCTTGAGAACAGAATTGAAGATGGGAGGAATGTTAGAATTCAGCCATTCTTCTCCAGAACTTTTACCCATCAGTAAATTATAGGTCATGGACAAAAGTTCTCTCCCTGCAAGACCAAAAACTTCACACCTCTGCGGTGATGAGGCAATCAGAGGCAGAAATTGAGTGGGATGAAGAAACAGAAACCCAGGGGTACACAAAGAGTATTATTAGATTTAAAACATGACAGATCATAAGTCCTGAAAAATACTTCTATTTCAAATTAATAAATAAATGCTACAAGTTGATGACGTGACACAGGTACACACCAACTGTAACACCAAATAACATCAGATAAAGAGAGTCAGACCCCAGAAAATCATGTCATTTTTATACAGTTCTGGCTCAAACCATTTTGAGTCATTTTCCAGCTTTATCAGAAAAGGCTGCTCATGTGCTGCTTTCATTTCCTTGAATCCTCTGAGACTTCTGTAATCATTGTAGTTCCTCCAAAATAGAGCTCTTTAATAAGCAAAATACCCTAAGATAGCTAAAATTTTGTGAGCTAAGTGCTGATTCACACTGGTGGCTGTAACATACAATTTGTTAAATGCCAGGAGATGACAAAGGAAAGTGTGCACGGATTTTGTAAAATAAATATTCCAGAAATAAAGTACATTAAACACACCCCCCACCCAAGAAAACCACCCCCTCCCCCCCAAAAAAAAACCCAAACAAACAAAAAACCCACAGAAAACACCAAAAAAACATCAAAAAGTGGGGAAAGGAGAGTGAACAGCAAATGGATTTAGAATCATGGAATCATTTAGGTTGAAAAAGGACTCCCATGGATCCCAACCTTGTCCCCACCTTGTCACCAGCCCTGTCCACACCTTCCTTGGACACCTCCAGGGATGGGGACTCCCCTTGCCTAATTAACTGATTAACCTGATAATTTTCTGTTACTAAGTTGACCTCTTACTTTTCAATGTCTACACTGAAACAAAACAGCCTTAGGAACAGGAACTCCCATTTTCCACCGAACCCCAGAGTTCCTGCCTCAAGGAGGCAATGAGTTCTCCCTTTAAAAACAGGCTCACACACACAATCCTTGATTTGCTAACCAAGATAATTTGGGAAAGCTCATACAAAACGAACATATTCAATTCCTCCACCATTTCTTCTCTACCAGAGGGTTCCTTCAGGAAAACTGTGCAGCAGGAGGAAGGAGCTCCCTGCCTTTAGTGCCCTGATTCTGCCCCAAAATGCCACACATGAGCTGCAGGTGTGTCTGTCTCATACATCTCCATTTCCCTTCTTGGAGACCTGCAGTAAATAACTGAAACTCAGACATATTTTTGCTTCTTTCTGGAAGTCATCTGTGTTTTTTTCAGGTGTTCTCACTCACTTTCATTTCATCCCTTAACAGTGTATTAAACCCCTGCCTGTTTAAGGGCAACTGGCAAGGAGCTCTCTACCCACACACTGATTAAAGTTACTTGCACTTGAACCTCCCTACCCATGTGTTTCAATAGAAAACAACTTGGGCTTCAAAGATTTTAAGTTGCATTGGTTTCATCTAGAGAAAAAAACCCCAAATTGCTACATAGGTATCAGGTATTTCTTCCCTTTATGTCTAGTTTTAGGTATTTAAATATTGGAGCTGAACGTTTTGACCACAGGCAACTCAATGAATCAAGGCAATGCTTGTAACCTAATTCCCAGCACTGCTTTTTTTTTTTTTTTGGGATGGATTTTGTCTGTTTTCATTATTTCCATTATTTTCTACTTGCTTCAGTCTCTGTGCTCATACACCAACGCCACGTGCTGGCTCTTCTTCTCCCTGCTATCACATTTCTAATATAATACACAGGATATAATGTAATATATGTGACATAATATATGGATGTACACCATTACTTCTCTCTGAATTAATTTTTTCTTGATCCTGGGAAGTGTAAATCCAATCACTGCCAGGTTTAACAGGATGAGAGTCAAGATTTACTGCGTTCTGAACCACAGCCTGGTCTTAAACATGACCACAGACTGCTGCTGAATAGGGTTCTTTTAATAATCTTTCCAATCTCTGTATTTTCTGAGGAGCTACTCGCTTGCAACAAAAGATAATGTGTAGTTTGATTAAAGATGGATATTTTTCCTCCACAGCACACGTAGATAATGTACTTTAGAGTAGTCCAAGCTTTCATGATCCATCCTGGCGAATGCCCCATCAGGACAGCTGCACTTACCACGAGCAATGGAAATAAATATTTAAATAGAAAACATTTCCCTTTGAAAAGAAGCAGCAGCTTCAAAAGACACGAGTGCAGCGAGGTCTTTCTTCTGCTGTGCTCTCTTCACCCTTTTGTTAGGAAGAAGATTGAGAGTGATCCATTTAGGCTGGGCTTTGCCTCCGCTTTGCGCCTGCGGCGCAAAGGAAGGAAAGAAACGCAAACAGAGAACCTGACAGCTCTAAAAACACCTCAAGTGCTACCACAGCCATGCCACCATTGAGTCAATAAGGCTGGAAAACCCCTCCAAGATCATCCAGGCCGGCCTTCCACCAAATCCCACCACGGCCACCCAACCACACCAGAAAGAGCCCCATCCACTCATTTGTTGAACAATTCCAGGGTGGTGACTCCAGGACTGCCCTGGGCAGCCCATTCCTATGATCAGCACGTGAAGC
The DNA here is from genome assembly GCA_013397815.1 of Aleadryas rufinucha. Taxonomy (NCBI): domain Eukaryota; kingdom Metazoa; phylum Chordata; class Aves; order Passeriformes; genus Aleadryas; species Aleadryas rufinucha. The sequence goes on along the minus strand of VZTH01011891.1, from coordinate 36,673 downwards.
ATTGGGCCATTGCTTAAACTCAGGTGAAGTTGAACCTGAAATACGAAGAAAATTTGTCGCACGGGAAAAAACCCCCACCAAAATTAGCGACTTAATGAAAAATAAAGCACGACTAACGACTTCTCAAGGAATGTGTTAGCACTGCCTGGATTGGCAATCAGCCCTCTTCAACACTAATTCTGAATAGATAACATTAATTTATAAATAAGCAGTTTTAGCATTACATCCAATATCCCTCCAGCTCAGCACACAGCAATTAGAGCCCTTGAGAAATCACGCTCCTGAAAACATTGCTTTGCTTGGCATAATCAGTTGGCTGCCCCAGAAACGGAAGGAAAAGCATTCTCACCGAATATTTCCAGTGGCCTGATCACTGGGATCACTTGGCAGCTGTACAGATTCAGTAGCTGCTCGGGATTTACACTGCTGTTTCTAACTTTTCCTTCTCAGGATGTGGAAATCTGTCTAGCGCCAGCAGAGTCACCCAGACACACAAGCAGATCTCCTGGGAGCTGAAGAAATGAACCCAAATTAAACCTGACAAGTTCATGTCACAGCTTCCAGAGTCACAGAGTCACCCAGGCTGGGAGAGACCTTCAGGATCATCAGCTGTCGCCCCAGCACCACCAGCATCGCTCCTAAACCACATCCCAAGGGCCACATCCAGACAACTTTTGACCACTACCAGAGATGGTGACTCCACCACCTTCCTGGGCAACTCATTCCAATGCCTGACCAATTGTTTCCAGTGCCTGACCACTCCCTTCCAGTGTGTTTTTCCCCTAATATCCGATTTGAACCTTCCCTGGTGTCACAGTGCTACAGGAATGTCGGGGATCAGGTGCCTCTCTCCAGTCCTGACATCACAGACATGGAAATCACTGACCCCAAGCTGAGGCAATGCAGAAAATTTCACATCAGGCACAGAAAAGTTGATTATCTTTTTATCCTTTATAAAAACTGGGACTGAATTAAGTTTTAAGTTAATCTTCTCTTAAGATACCATGGTAGGGAGTCTGAGGGTATATACAGTCAGTCAATATTCAAACTCTCTATGCAAGGCATATTAGGCAAATATATTGAATAATATGCATGTTATAGATACATATATATTTAATAAATAAATTTAGACAAATATAAGAGTTTTTTGAATTTCGTAACACACAAAATCTCCATCCAATTTTAAGACAGCTCTCAACAGACTGATTCATACTTTGAAACCATGTCCTCGTAACCTTGAAGGACTCAGAAATATTCATCAGGGACAAGACTTTTTTTTTTTTTTTTAATAGGTTTTATAGCACAAACATGATGTGTTAAAAAAAGAGATGGAAAAGTTTATCTGCTACTCCGTGGCACCAGCCTGTAACTGTGTGGGCAGAATTGTGTATGCAGCAATGCCCCCCAAACCCAAGCAAACTGCTCAACGTGTTCCTCCAACTGGGGATATACAAAAAAACCACCCCAATTTTACAGACAGAAGGAGCTGTAATTTCAAAAGGGAGACCTTTATCCACTCAAGCATAAATTATTACGCTGTGGCATATGGAATGCTTGCCAGTATTTACCTCTGACTCACCAGCTTTTCTCTGGCGAGATGGAACACTAGATGAGAATCACAGAATCCTGGAATGGTTTGGAAGGGATCTTAAAAATCTCCTATTCCACCCCCTTGCCACTGGCAAGGATGTCACTCCCTAGAACAGGTTGCTCAGGGCCCCATCCAACCCGTCCTTGAAAGAAAACTCAAGTGAAATTCAGAAATTATTAAGATGTGAAGGTGCCAATAACCCAAAAGGTCGGTGCCTCCTTACGTTAAAGGAACACAAAAAAGCATTTCAGGATTTTACTGCTGATCCCCCCTTCTGGAACTATTTTTGGCTTTTAAAAACACACTATTTGTTTTCAGTTGTGAAAACCAAACTCCTCATTACGACAGAAGCCCTGCTGTGGAGCCAAAAATCCCTGAGGCTGGAAAATCCCTCCCAGCCCATGGAGCCCACCCTGTGCCCGATGCCCACCTTGTCCCCAGCCCAGAGCACTGAGTGCCACCTCCAGCCCTTCCTTGGACACCTCCAGGGATGGATGGAGACTCCAAAGCTCCCTGGGCAGCCCCTGCCAAGGCCTGAGCAGCCTTTCCATGCAGAAATTCCTGCTGCTGTCCAACCTGAGCCTCCCCTGGCCCAGCCTGAGGCCGTTTCCCCTTGTCCTGTCCCTGTTCCCTGCCAGCACAGCCCGACCCCCCCCGGCTGCCCCCTCCTGTCAGGGACTTGTGCAGAGCCACAAGGTCCCCCCTGAGCCTCCTTTGCTCCAGGCTCAGCCCCTTTCCCAGCTCCCTCAGCCTCTCCTGGGGCTCCAGCCCCTTCCCAGCTCCGTTCCCTGCCCTGGACACGCTCCAGCCCCTCCAGGGCTCTGTGGCCGGGAGGGCCCAGAACTGGACACAGCCCTCGAGGTCCCTCAGCAGGGCCAGCCCAGGGGACGGGCCCTGCCCTGGGCCTGTGGCCACCCCATGGCTGGCACAGCCCAGGGGCCATTGGCCTTCGAGGTCCACAATCTACAATCCCACTCAAATTCTCTCCAAGAGCAGGCAAAGGACACCATGGAAGTTTTGGGTTGTTCTTAACAATCCACCCATTCTGTCCCAAAACATCGCTGGGGGAAACAGAACCCCTTCCCTTGCTCCACACCTGTGACAGCCTGCTTTGGAAGTGTTAACAGCTCCAGAACCATTCCATGGACACAGACAGAAGAGGATTCGGATGGCACTGTTGCAGAAAGGCTCTTCTGGGCAGGTGAAGGAAAACCTAACACTCCACCCTGTTTACAACAGGTAGCAAGGGGCCCCTGCTGGCCCACACTATCTCCTAAATGTACTTAAAGGGTGACAGCATCACTGAATAGATACCTGACCTACCCTACACATTTCTGACAGCAAATCTGCCAGCACAGGGTGGGAAAACATCCTCTCTTTGCAATCCTCAAGGCACAATGCACCCACGATGAGTGCAGAACACCTCTGCTGCTTCAGCCTGTGCTTCAAAGACCTCCTGTGCTGACACAAACACTACAGATCCTGGGTTTCAGCTTGTCCCAGAATGCTGTGCAATGACACAAAGACAATTTATTCTGTTTCACAGCAAAGTGAATGCAGGAATGTGAGTAATTAATGCAATTTTATCAGAGATGGAAAAGGTTTGGAATTAAAGAGTCATTAAAGGCACATCTGGGAAGGGGTTTTGGAGATAAGAATTGAACAGATATCACTGCTGGTGTATATCCTGCACTTCCCAGCTGTGAGCAACTAGGAAAGAACAATTGCACATGGATAGCATTCCAGCAGGAGGCCTGTTTTATCTCACCAAACCAGCTCAGCCAGAACACTTCCCCTCAGGTATGTGCCCCTCTGACCAATGCTCCAATTTGACTCCCTCCACAAGGACAAAACTTGATGACAAACAACCCCCTCTGACACCAGCCAGTCAGTGAAGGCACGGAAATGCTGCTCCACTGATGAAACAGCAAATAAATGAACAGTTCCCAAGGCTGTCCCTTTGACAAGGCAGTTGGGAACACTCCACGAGCTTTGCCCACCTCACCACTTCTCTCTGCTGGATTCCTCCTCACCCCATGCTTCTGATGATCCTCTTAAAACTGCAACCCACCACTGCCCTCCATCCCCCCAGAGGAAAACCAGGGCAACCAGCCCTCAGAGGAAAGCTGTGTTGTTTGAGCCACTCAAAGCTTCCAGCTGGCAGGAATTGTCCTCTCCTAGCTGGGAGAGGAAATTTCCTCACATGGGGTGAGCACGGCAGTCCTGAAAGCTCAGCACTTCATATTCATCTGAATAAATTTGAATGGTTGACAGTGAGTTAACAAAAAAGTCTCCCAATGCAGATGAAACTCCAAACTCCTGCCTACATCCCACACTTCCTTGTCTGATCCCACGTCAGGGACTGGGGAGCACAGGATCACCACAGACAAAAGTACCCACGACAGAGAGTCCACCTGATCCAGCCTCTGCTGGGTCCTGGTTTGGGATCAGCTCCTGCTTTTCATTTCATCCTGGGAACCTGAGAGCTCTGATCACAACATCAACACGTGTCAAAAACTCATTTCCAAGTCCCACAAACTGTCTCTCCAATAACTCATCACGCTTCGAAAAGAAATTCCAGCAGAATTTAATGCTCAGAATATTCCCATCCATTTATTAATGCAACAGCTGAAATCAATTCTCCACATCATGATTTTAGTTTTGCCATGAAAATGAATTGAAAATACGGACCAGGTTTGTGCATTTCTTCATCTGCATGTTAAATACACCAGCCTCCTTTGAACTGCAGAATTGTGATGCAGTGGTTTCAACAGAGACTTTAGGGCACAGACTGCAGTTTGCCTGGGCCTCTACAGATGGTCTGGAATGCAAATACAAGTGAAAAACCTGACAGGAAACAAAAATACCACTGTGTTCCTTAAATGTAGTCATCCCTTAATGTATTACTACGACACAGAATCTACTGATCACAGTGTATATAGAGTTCCAGAATGGATTGGGTTGGAAGGCATTCCATTGATTTTTTAACTTTCTTTTTCCTTGTTCATGAAGACAGACTGATCATTTGAGTTTTTATTCCATCAAAACCTGGCCTTTTGAAATTGAAATTTTAATTTTAAAAACATTTGTGGGCGTCATTGAAGAACTCACTTTACTAAGAAGGCACAGACAGATCCCTTCAGGGTCTGGCTGACTTTGGGGTGTCAGCACAGCACTCTGCAGCACCCCCAGTGCATTTGGGACACAGACAAGCAGAGCATCCATGTCCATCTCCTGCTGTGTCAGGAGGAGATAAAGCCTCACAGGACACCCAAGAGATGGGAATACTGAGAGAATTCAGGGCCTTGCCTGAAAATATCATTTCATATCAAAGAGATAACCAGAAAGAAATCAGACACCTCAGTGACATCATCTTCATCCATGCCACTGTCACCACACCCACACAAGGGTTAAATGATTTTTGAGGTCATTCCAGCCCCAAATGAGCTCAAGTTTGGCACATACAAGATTAGAGGGGAGAAAAAAGGCCACTCTAAATTATGCTCAACAATGACACGTTGCAGCTCCAGAAACTCAGGAACATAAATCAATATTAAGTTTCTGAGCTCTCTTGACAAGAAAAACCATCATATAATTACAGAACCAAATGAGAGACAAGTCCACGTTGTAAGTGTTTGTAAGCAAGTTGATATCAGTCCTACTTCAGAAACAAATATCTCATTTACAAACCAATTTGAGGAATATGAGACGCCAAATTGAGCCTGAAGCCTGAAACCCAAAGTCTGCAGGAAGAAGCCAGTCCTCCAATTTGCTGCATGACTGGAGACACGGAAGTAAGACAAAGTGTCATTTCATTAAGGCTCAGAAAACATGCTTTTAAAACTCAGGTGGGGTTTAATTCCTCAGCTTCCAGAGTTTTAGAAACAAACTCTTGCTTAAAACAGCTCGGTGCTGAGGCTTAATGGGCTGAAGGCAATCTGTGTTAATGGAGTCCACTCTGGAGTGGAGTGGATTTGCTTCTCTCAGTGCCTTTAGCTTGGAAATAGCCAATATTTCTTTCTTCACCTTATTATTAGTAACTGTAGGGATGAGAAATTATCGATCCATCTTAGCTATCGTCTTGCTTAAACTTCAGACTCCTCGTGGGCTCTAGGGACTTTTGCTGTTTGTCCTAAATTAAGTAATTGTTAGAAACTCAAAGGGATGAAACTGTTCCTCCTCTAATTATGCATTTCATGCCTTGCTAAACTCCTTAACAAAATTGAGTCAGTGTTTTGTGGCTGACAGGGCATTATTTGTGGGGAAAATCAGTGCTCATTTGAGTGGCTAAATTGAGAAATAACCAAGCTAAAACCTCCTGATTTAAATAGCAACTGATTACCTTGAACTGATGGATGCTATATGGAATTTCCATGCTCCTTCCTCTTGGAAGGGGACAACTGAGTATCACATCATCATCTTATTTATTTAGCTATTTCCCTGAATAAAAATAATATGAGGAAACAAGACTGCTCTGCTCATGATTTCCAAACATCTTCCCTGGGAAACAACCCAGCATCAAAATATTTTATCGTCACACTCCCAGCATCTAAAAATTTGTGCTTGTCTGGCTGTTTGTGGCTCCGTGCTGCCTTTCTCCTCAGACTTCTGCTGCCTCCAGACACAGCCACCAGCACAAAACTGCCCTTTTTTGTCCCTAATAACACCCTCACGCCCGGGTGCTGAGCCCCTGGACCTGTGACACAACGACTTCCCTTTTTTCATGGAATTTACAATTGTATCGATTTCTTGAACATTTTTTTTTAGCATCCATTTTAAAGCTCAGTGTTTCACCTGCCCTCCCTTCCTGTACAATAGGACCTCTCGTTGTTTCTCATGCTTTTAGTTCTTTTTTTTCACCTCTGAATATGACATGATACGGGATATAAACTCACGGTGGGCTGTATTTACCTGGTTAGTCCCCAGCTTTGAAGAGAAATACAAGAAAATGCACTAACCAAAGAGAAAAACCTTCAGGTTCCTGGCTGTGACAGCAGCAGATCAATGTTTGTTGTGCCACCTTGACTTGACTATCTCTTCTATGATCATTTCTCCGATTTATATTCATTACAGAACACCTGCCAGATCTCTTACCCAAATTATTTGGCGTCCCTGTTGTATCCCCCAACGTGCGAAACCACCCCTTGTGCAATCAGAGCTCAGGTCTGCTTTGAGAATCACCACATAAAAAAAGATTGATTTTCATCTTGGAAATGTCAGACTTCTGCCTGTAACGCTCAGCTACATTTTTCAGGAGCAGTAAAGTTCAGAAAAGAGCCCCAGCCCTGACACATCTCCGACACATCCTGATGGATGTGACAGTTCTGCTGCTTTACTGCCAGAAATGTCCTGCCACAGAATGAGGCAATCAATGAAGAATAATAAATCTATCCCAGACCCCAGAACCATTTTTTGTGCATGCAGAAGAGCAGAAATGACACATTTGTTGTACCTCTGGAGGTAATAAACCAGCACACTTTTCTTTGCTATCACACAATTCCAGTTAAACAGTTTAATCTTTCCCTGTTTTAGCCGCTCAACGCTTCACCATCAAAATTCCCAATATGCATTTTCAGATTATTAATGTAGTGGATTAAAAAAAGAGAGAAAAAAGAGAGAGAGAGGGAGAGAATTGAAGACACACTTTTCCAGTTAAAAGAAGAAGTGTTCTTACCATTTTTTCTGGTCCCTCTGTCAGCCAGGAGAACGACTGCTACTCCAAAGGAATCTGCTGAATTACGTTCCCTTCATCCTGGAACACATTGCTCCTGATTAATACTGACTCAAAAATTTTACCTTGAGTGCACAGCACGAATACATTTCATTTCCCTTTTTTTTTTTGAGAAGTCCCGTGTTTGAGATAAATTACAGCAAGTTTGGAGAAGTTAATTTGATGTGCATAAATCAAGGCTCTGCAGAGAAAGGACTGGTTTGATTTATAACCAATGCCTTTGAGTGTATTCTCCTACCTATCCTTCAAGTAACAGCCTTGATTTCAGCAAGAGGGAATACACTTCAAAATATGTATTTTCTGAGGTCATTTGACCACACCACCAACAAAACAAGCCCAGCTCAAACACGGTGATTTAAAATACATGAGTTCATTTCACATTTTCAGTACACAGGCTCAATAAATTTAAAAAACTGTTGCAGGACTAGATTGATGGCTCCTTGTGCTTGTGTATGATTTCCAAAATACATCCATGGATCACTGTCGTAATTCAATTTCTCCCATTATTTTGTACATTCATAAGCACACAGACAATATTTAATGCTGCAGTAACTGAGGTTGGATGAGGCAAAGCGCAAGGAACAAGCAGGTATGTGACTGAAGCTTGCTAAAACTGGGAATTAGGAGGAATTCCAGGGCCAAGGAGCTTCTCATTATACCTTTGGCTTTTCCTAGGCTGCAGTTTCAAAGGCAGGAACATCCTGGCACTCTCCCTCTCTTGACCCCTGAAGAGCACTGGCTGCTTCTATAACCAGGCTGAGGAAGGAGCCAGAGGCAAAGTTTCCTCTGCTTTTGTACAAACTTTAAATAAGTTCCTAAACCTGCAAGTCAGGCTCTGCCCCAGAGCAGCGGGGACCTGGCTGTGAGGAAACACTCAAGGTAGGAAACGAGTTTTGGTGACACCAAAATCACTCCTGACACCACTTGGTGGTAGCCCTTGGCTAAAAGGCTGCCCCTGAGGAGTCCCTGTGAAATAGATGCAGAAAATAAGAACAAAAAGCAGATTTCAGCGTGTCTGTGCTTGGACACAAAGCAAAGTCATCACTTATTTTTGTGGCCTTGTTATCCCTGAAAGCCCCTGGCCAGGCTTCACTCTCCTGGTTCTGGGAAGGGCAGGGAAGGAACAAAATCTCCCAGTGCACCCAAGGAAAGCACAGCACGATCATGAGCCACTTCCCATGGATGGCAAAACGTTCCCATGACAATCCCTCTCTCATCTCTGCATCTCATTGCTATTTCCAGCAAGCACAGCTTGGCTTTTTCCCAGTGAAAACAACAATGCACTTTCTGAGGAAATCCAAACGAGCAGGAGCGGCGTAGCACTGCTTTGCAGTTGTTTCTGACAATTAATAAATTAATTAAGTGCCAAGGGAAGAGACAGAAAGGAACTGAAATGGCTATTTCCCTTCAATCTGCATGATTTTTTTTGTTTGGAATATTTTCTCTGACATCAGTGAAATGCTCTGAAAATAGTTTGAAGGTAACAGTTCATTTAAAAACAAGCAATA
>VZTH01011891.1:6601-27801 GCA_013397815.1 Aleadryas rufinucha | reverse complement strand
CATCAGGAAAATGATCTGAAAATAGTTGGAAGGTAACATTTCATTTAAAAACAAACAAAAACCCTAAAAAAAAAAAAAAAAGTTGATTTTTTTCTTTTTCCCCTAGGAGCTAAAATAACATTTGGAACGTTCTTTAATTTTTTAATGATAGGAAAATATTTTGCATTAATATAATGAAGTTGCTTATTATACCCAAAGCTATTTTTAAATTTCCCATAACTGGCATAACAACAGTTCACCTAACCATCTCTAATTTTAATGCAGTCCTTTTCATTCCTGATACAAACCTCATTTTTAAAAAAATGTTAAATAAAGAGCAAGTCTCGAATTGGTACAGTTCTTGCAGTGTTGTGCCATTCCCTACCATATGAAAACACTCTGTAATATAAAATTACTCATTTTCAGTTGCCACTCCAGCTCAAAAACCTATAAAGGCTCACCAGATTTTCAGTAGTAACAGACCTAAACACATTATTTTGATTAACCAAGATTCTTTAACACCTCTCGTGCATTATTAGCTCAACTCACATTTTCCAGTTTGTTCCCTGATGTCCTTAACAGAGGGAAAAGGAAGGATTTTCTGGACAAGGAAAGGAGCGGGGTGGGTTCAGGTGAGGCGAGGGCTGTCAGGGATCAGGGAAATTCCAATCCAATCTCCAGCCCCCTCATCATCTGCTGACCTTCCTTCTGTGCATAAATGAGTTGTAGGAGCTTAATTCCAAGCCAAAGCACCAGAACCCAAGTAGGTTCTTCAGAATCTGATTTCCTGCACTAACAGAGACAGCAGAACAGCGTTCTCCAAGTTCCAGCTGGCAGGAAAATAAATCCACAAACAGCAGAGGTTTGTGTCCAAAAAGGAGACAGAGGAGTCCCGTTACTTTATTCCAATAAAGGGAGAGGCCATGGGGCATTCCCCTGGGGTCTCTCAAATTTTTGGAGGGTGCAGCCTCCTTTTTATCCCGATTTCCCAGCCTCATTTCCCTCTCTCTTTCCCCACTGGCTGAGGTACTCGAGAGGTACAGACTTGTGGAATACCTAACACCTGAGGTTCCCTTCTTATGTATAACCCCCCTTTATTTTTAGTTCTTATTGAATTTTATGATTTTCCCATTGTTTCTTTCGTTTCTCAATATCCAATTTCATTTATCAGCAGACCTACATTCTGTTTGTAGAGACAATTCTCTTTCCATTCATACATCAGTGGAATCCTTCCCATGGTTTCCCTTTATCTCTCAGTGCTAATTCCATCCACCAGCAGGCCCAGAGCTTGTTTGGCAAGACAAGTCCCTCATTCCTTTCACAGCTGAGGGATTTGCCTTCGATGTCTCCCTTTAAACATCAGAGGGCCGAGGACCCCGCTGTGTTTGTGCCAGCAGCAGGAGGGGAGGGTTGGTGCCCACAGCCAGTGAAAGCCTTGGGTTGGTACAGCAGGGAGCAGCTCTTCCCTCTCTACCATCCAAACTTCCAGATGCCCCTGGCATGGCACAGGGAATGGCCAAACCTCCCCAGCTCCCTGGCTCTGAAATGCTGCACTCTCAGCCTGCCCGACAGATTTTATTTCCTATGTACTCCAATTTAAAGTGAAAAAAACCCCCTCAAGTGAATCTGAAGCGAATGAAAGCATTGTTGGGTTGTTTATTTTGGCAAGTTAAGACAATTTCTGTCTGCAATGACAGAATCCTGGGTTGCCCTGGATCCAGTCCTACTCCTGACCCCGCAATATTGCCCTTTTTAGGGTGATTTTTTCTTTTAAATCAGCCCAAGAGCAACAGGACAAGCAGAAGTTTAACCAGCGTCCTCACTCAGCTCCTCTAACTGAATTTTGCTGATTGTGATTCTAAATGCTGCTGAGATTCAGCTCCTTAAAAACGTGTCATAACAACTCCAGCAGCACTGACACTGACCTTCAACTCTAATTAATTTTAACAGGCATGGCTGTGTTTTGAAAAACTAAAAAACTAAAAAAAAAAAATAATCAAGCCCAGCTCTTTTCTAGAACAAATAAAAAGGTAGAAGTCAGCCTATGGAATACACACAATGAGATTCATAACAAAAATAAACTGATTAAAATGGCTTCTCCTTATTGTGTTTTAAGAAAGGGGTTTTGTCCGTGGGGACAAAAACCAAACCACAAAAAACCAACCAAAACAAAACCAAAACTCACCAAAACAGTGCTACACTAAGGCTACATTTAAAAAAAAAAACCAGTTTCAAGCTAAAAAGAGCAATCAAGATCTAAATAAGCTTGGTGTAATTTTCGCAGCTGTAGTGCCTTTTAACTGTATAATAAAATTCACACTTTTTGCTAAACCTTTCTGAGACCTCACTCTGCAGGTAGTGAGGGGACCTCAGGGTCACCTTTCCTTTGTAAAGTCACTGTAGAGTCACCTAAGTTATGTTTAAAACCAAACTAATCACCCAATTAATTCAAGACCATAAATATTGAAACTTTTTTTCCTAAAGAGATTAAAAATGTAGTCCATTCCAGGTCAGCCATGTCTTTATAGCTACAAAGAATAACATTGAGGCCTTGTAGGAAATAAAATAGATTCAGAATTAAAACCCACGCTTTATCCAGAGCAATGTGACTTTACAGAGTTTAACACAGAGGTTCTTTTCATTTTTTTGTAGTGTCTACTTAAAGTAATGTGACTGTGAGAGACTTTAAACCAGTGAAAGACTCAAATCCCAGACTCATTGTTCTCAGACTTGTGAAGAACCTGTTGTTCAGAACGGCCCAGGAGAGGTGGAATTGTGAGAGGGGATAAGGCAGTGTGGCATTTTAGAATAAAAATGTTTTCACTCCTTGGGAGATTAGACAATTAAAAAAACCCAGCCCTTTTTACATCCTTTAAGCACAGTTTACACGGCTCTCCCTTCCTCGAGAATCTGTTCCTTGGACAGGAGAAACAAATCCGAGGTGTGCAAGGGCAGTGAGGGAAGAGCTCTCTCCATGAATATCCACCTACTCACACATGGAACACCCAGCTCCTGAGGCAGTAAATAAAATTCATCCCTCCAGCAGCTACGAAACGCAGAACACTCAATAATTCAGCTCCAAACCAGTAATTACAGGATGCTGACAGCAGGAACTGCCTGCCCTGAGGATGCAGAGATGACCCCAGGATGTGCTGATGTTCCCTCTGACCCCCCTGCAAACTGGAAAATGAGCCCCTGCCTTAAACAGAGGTGCTGTGATGCACTGCCCTGATGAGGGGGGCTTTGTAAAGAATTCCCACTGTCCTCAGCCTGAAATGCTTGGGAGCCAGGACAATTTGCAAGAGCATCCTGAAACCACCCGAGGAAACTGTTCCAGTCCCTGCTCAGGCAAGGATTAATGCTGCTGCTCCTGGCAGGTCAAAATCCCCTGGAATTCCCACCCTGCACGAGGCAGGACAGTATCAGACAAGCCCAACAGCTCTGCATTATACACAGACCACTGCTGGCCTCAAGCTGGCACAGTAAATATTCCCAAAATCCCAGAACAGCTGGGACTGGAAGGGGCCTCTGGAGATCACCCAGTCCAATCCCCCTGCCCAGGCAGGGCCACGGCACAGGAACATGTCCAGCTTGGTTTTGGATGTCTTAGAGAGGGAGACTCTCCCTGGGCATNGTGTCCCCCAGCACCCCCAGCACACTCTGCTGCCTCAGGGACAGCTCGGTGTCCCCCAGCACCCCCAGCACACTCTGCTGCCTCAGGGACAGCTCGGTGTCCCCCAGCACCCCCAGCACACTCTGCTGCCTCAGGGACAGCTCGGTGTCCCCCAGCACCCCCAGGACACTCTGCTGCCTCAGGGACAGCTCGGTGTCCCCCAGGACACTCTGTCAGCTCAGGGTCACCTCGACCCAGACCAGCACCCCCGGGTCCTTCCCCGCAGAGCTGCTCCAGGTCCCCCCAGCCTGTGCTGGCCCTGGGGGTTGTTCCTGCCCAGGTGCAGGACCTGCATTCCCCTCGTTGAACCCCATCAGGTTTCTCTCCACCCAGCTCCCCAGCCTCTCAAGGTCCCACTGAAGGCCAGCTCAGCCCCTAGGTGGATCCACCAGTGCCCCCAGTTCCCATCACCGGCACTGCCCATGCCAGGGCCTAATCCCACGCCAAGCAAGATTCCCTGGCCTGAAATTCCATGTTTCCTCTGATCTTTCCATCACTTTTGCTAACTACAGGACTAACAGAGCCAGAATAAAGTGAGGTGCCAGGGATTGATTTTCTACTCTCTTTCCTACTGTTGCCTGTCCATGTAATAAGGGAATTTTGTCATCAGCACTAGGCCTGGTCACAGAGAGTGATGCCCACCTGGAAAGCCCAAGAACCACCTCAGGATGGGATGAAGAGAGGGATCTGCACCCAAAATGTTCTGGAAGGCAGACCCCAGGTGTGCTGGTGGTGTATTCCAGGAAAGGAATGTCCCAAAGCTCCCACATTTCCAGTAACTCCCTTTAAGTACTGGGTCCAGCAATGCCATAAAACTGCTCACCACCACCTTCATTTGTTGCTCTTCTGAGCAGCTTCCATTTATCTCCCTGTGCTCAGACATGACACAGTCAAAACATAAACCATGATCTACAGAATGGCCATAAAAAATAAGTACAGCTGTCACTCTGGTGGACCAAAAAATGTAGCACTGATAAGAAATGGGTCCAGCTGCAAGTCTGCTTTATCAGACCACCTTAAAAATGCTAAAGATCAAGTGTTTGGTCTGATTTTAAAAAACACATCCTACTGCAAGCCCAGGTATCTCATCAAGCCTTTCCAAAAGCATCTGCTTTCCTTCAGGGCTTTTCATGCCCGGCCCATAGAAAGGATAAATATTCCTTTAAGTGGCAATGATTTCTGAAAGATGAATTTCTAAGTGATTTATGCTTTAGGCAGTGTGTATAAAACCTGACAGGAAGCTCTAAACTGATGAGTATTCCTGTGTTGCTCTTGTGCTGATTTAAAAGAAAAAATCACCCTAAAAAGGGCAGTATTTGCTTGAGTTCTGGAAACAGAGTCCCAGTCTTAAAGAATGGCAAGAGTGAGGAATATCCCTGATGTGGTGATAAAGATTTTTTTAGGAAGCCAACAAAATTCCTGGGAAATGTATCCTGAAATAAAAAAATTATCAGACAATCTGTTCTCCATGGCCAACAGCACCTCTGGAACCAGCGTGTTAACAATCAAATAATGGGAATAACCAGAACAATTATTTTGAGGACAAATGAAGGAAATAATCACTTTAGCCATCACTGCTAAGAGAGACAATTGTGATGTTCAAAGATAAATCAATGTATTTATACGTTAACACCACAGGGAAAATACTAAAACAGGGAATTGAGGAAATAATTTAGTCTTTCTCTAACAGCTCTTTGCCAAAACCTGAACATTTTCTCCAGCATGTATTTCCAGCATTGGTGGCACCTGCAGCCTGAGACAAGCAGGCAAATTAAGCACCTTGCAAAGCCTCAGCCACAGCAGCTTCTCTTCTCCCAGCTAATTAAGGGGTTTTCCTCCGAGCCTGAAGCTGTCTAATCATGGCAGAGGCATTCCCCCATCATTAGGGATGACTCTGGAACCAATCCTGCAGCAGGACTCAGACTCAATTTAGTATCTGATCCTTAATTGTGAGCACTGGATACCCATTTCCCTAAGTTTTCAATAGAAACATTAGAGAAAACCACAACACCATGTCTTTTGTTTGAGATTTCTGAGATTTCCCAGCCTTTTGTTATTCATAACTGGACTAAAACGGAGCGATTTTGCTTTCACAAAAGGCAGGCATGATCCAAACAATTACAGGGCTAAAATCCCTCCGTGCCCAATATTGCTGATCAAAACCACTGGAACGGTCAGGCCTGAGATAAGATCTCTGTTATCATTTTGGCAGCTTTGTTGTTATTGTTTTCTTAACTCTTGGTAGAAGTAGGGCCAAAAATCTTTCAGGAGATCTTTCATTTCCTTTCTATCCCTTACAAGAAACAGAATATGTGTATTGTGGTTTAATGTGCTAAATTAGACATGTTTTAAAACACAGTGTTGGCTGACAGCAGCACAAAGAGTAAGAGAGTTTCTTAATCAGTTTCTAAGTTCTTTACACATTTTTCTGGACATTGATTTTTGGAATTAGTGGTTACTCCAGGAAAAAAAACCCCAAAAATCCAAACAGTTGCAGGGCAGAGTCCATTTTAAAAATGTCTAGTTTCTTCCTTGTTGTTCTGAATAAGGGCTAAGAGAGGCTGCTCTGTTCTCTGTGCCTTTAACAGACAGAGGCAAGGCTGGAGGAGATGAAATAGGAATTTTCTCTGGAATTCCACAATTCAGCTGTGAAGAATTCCATCTTTTCCTTTTACCTCGGGAGCGCAGCTGGAGAAATGCAAAATGCCCTGTGCACAGGAGGTATTTTAGTGCAGCTGCATTGTCTCAGCAAACAACAGGGGGCTTGGAGGAGAGCACTGCTAAAAATAATTCCCCAGCTGAGGTCAGGAGAAGAGGACTCATCACAACCCATCCCTGTTGCCCTCATCAGGGCACTTGTGCACCTCTGGCAGCAGCTGGTGCCAGCACAGCACCAAACCCAGAGAATTTATGGAAATAATGAGTCACTGAATGGAATTAAAGTAGCAGCTGGAAGAAAACTGAACTGGGCACTCGGGCAGAAATTGTGGAGGTAGAAGCAGTCTGTGCTTTGTCATCTGCAGCACAGCTCAAAAGAGGAACAGCAAATATATAACAGAGCTCATTCCAGCCAAGGAGACAGCAACAATGAAAGTTAAGCTCTCAAAACAAGGGTGGGCACCTTCAGTGTTGGTGGAATCAACTCTTTACCAGGTGGGTAAAACCTGGGAGGCCAAAACAGACTTTAACATCCGAAAACTCTTGGGGTAATTCAGTTTAAGCTATTACCATAGGTGTGAATTGAAACATGGTCCTGAAACTACATCAGAAAGTATGGAAAATAAAGCAGCTTTCTTGTTTCTATTTACAGTCCACTGTAGGTCTGAAATGCTGGAAAACTTGTCCCAAATCTGCTCTCTCAACATATAAAAGTCAAAATGCACATCCTTCCTCCAGGAGGGGTTTGGTACTCGTTCACAGGAGGGGAAGGGCTGGTGTCAAGAACAGCTGCAGTTATTCAGATCAGGGCAACTCAGGAGCTGAAGAGCAAGAAAATGAAAAGCAAAGCCCAGAAAAACACACACCAGGAAAAATCCCACCTGAAAAAACAACAGCTGAGAACACTTTAAGACATTTGCTCAAGGGAAACACATCTGTTCAAAAAAAGTCTTAGCTTGGAACAGGAATTAACACAATGTGAAAATTATTGAAGTGAAAGCGTATTTAAGCAACAGTCATTAATGTAGTGATTTTAGTGATAATTAGCAACAGATGTGAAAAGTTTCTACAGAACAAGTTAAAAACAATAAGCCATATAAGATATGGGAATTTTGTCAAGACACTGCTGTGGACTAGGTTGCAACCCAGATGAAAATCCACGGTTTAACCCACATTAAAATGGAAGCCATGCATTTAAAAATAAATGTATTGAAGCCAATTAATCATCTCTACCAGATTAGAAGAAGAAATGAGGCCATGTAGGAGTTCTGCACAACAGCGCCCAGATCCTATAGAAGTTCCTTACTCAGACAGATTCTGTTAGGATGCTTTAAAAGTCACCCAGCCCCACCCTGTGACTACACTTTAATTCCTACCCAGGGCTGAGAGTGCACAGAACAGCACCACCTCTAAAGCCTGGTTCAATAAAACCTGCTTGAGCAACCATGGTTCAGCATTAAAGTCAGACACCCAGGGTTTAGATGAGGTGTGAGGAAGGAATTGTTCACATCTGTGTGGATATCAGCTGTGAACATCCCTGTAGGATATCAGAGGTGGACATCCCTGTAGGATGTCACATGTGAACATCCCTGTAGGATATCAGATGTGAACATCCCTGTAGGATGTCAGAGGTGGACATCCCTGTAGGATGTCAGAGGTGGANGGTGAAAAGAGATGATCTTTCAGTCCCTTCCAACCCAAGCCATTCCATTATTCCATGATAATTTACACCAAGACAGAAGTGCCCCGGTTCAAAGCACACCTCGAGAGAGCCTGGCAGCAATTCCAGCCCGGGACACGCACACGGAGCACGGAGGTTCCCCACAAGGCTGGAGCCAGACCCACGGGGCAGCAGGAGCAGCTCTTCTGGCACAGCCAAGGAAAGGCTGCTGTGCTGAGCTTGGAGCTCCTGCTGCCTGAGCTTGGAGCTCCTGCTGCCTGAGCTGCTCCCCATGATGGACGAGTCCCCACAGAGTGAACAACAGTGTCTGCAGAAGCAGCCAAAAATCAGATGTGGACATCCCTGTAGGTCAGAGGTGAACATCCCTGTAGGATATCAGATGTGAACATCCCTGTAGGATGTCAGAGGTGGACATCCCTGTAGGATGTCAGAGGTGGACACTCCTGTAGGATATCAGATGTGAACATCCCTGTAGGATGTCAGAGGTGAACATCCCTGTAGGAGGTCGGATGTGAACATCCCTGTAGGAGGTCAGAGGTGGATATCCCTGTAGGATATCAGATGTGAACATCTCTGTAGGATATCAGATGTGGACATCCCTGTAGGATGTCAGAGGTGGACATCCCTGTAGGATGCCAGAGGTGAACATCCCTGTAGGAGGTCAGATGTGAACATCCCTGTAGGATATCAGATGTGAACATCCCTGTAGGATGTCAGATGTGAACATCTCTGTAGGATATCAGATGTGAACATCCCTGTAGGATATCAGAGGTGGACACTCCTGTAGGATGTCAGATGTGAACATCTCTGTAGGATATCAGATGTGAACATCCCTGTAGCATGTCAGGTGTAAACATTCCTTCAGTGTGTCTGAATGCTCATTGTGCCAGAGCAAGGTGGAAAACTTCCTGACATCAGGGGATGATGGAAGCGTGTCACCTTGCTACATCTCAAGCACCTGATGGAACCTGGAGAGACGATTATTGTCTGGTGAAAACCTGAACATGGAGGGCTTTGTCCTGATCCTGAGTTTCCCAAGCAGATGACTCAGTATCCTGGAAAGGTCTCCTTAGGGCTCTGGAGCACTCTATTCCCAGCCAGCACTGGACAAACACACCAGTAACTCCAGAACAAAACCCTGCACCTCCTCAGTCAGGTCAGCAGAGGCTCAGTCTCACAGATTGTGCAGCAACTTCAAACATCACGTCACAAAGTGCATCACAGACCAGTTGTTTGCATTCTGGATTCTTTAAATCCATTACTTATCAGTGGAAAAGCACAGGATCAGTCCAGGGGAGAATAGGAAAATACTTCTGAATGACCACAACAGGCCTAACACCTGAGATTAACCAAAAGTCACCAAATTTACCACTGTTTTAAAAAAAATATATCACACAACCCCAAACTTAAAATAATCCATTTATGTGATCAAACTATATGGCTGATAAGGTAAAAGCTAAGCAGAACAGCTTCAGCTGGTTCTGGATCTTGCAGAACTTGCTTTACTTTTCATAATGAAAAATATTTAATCAAACCTCTGATGTCATAAATACTTACAGGTGACTCCACACATAGAGCAGGACACGCCAAGTGTGTGATTTTACAGTTTCATGCTTCACTTCCCCAAGCTGCTCACATTTCAAAATGCTTTTTTAATCCTCAGTTCTGCTGCTGCTTTTTGCCAGGTCCATTTGCCTGGTTTCAGGTGGAGCCGGAGGCCTGCTGAGATCCTGGGGAGCAACGTGAGGCCTTATCTCCAACACCACCTCTTGTCTGGGCTGTGTACTTGAAATTAATCTTTTTGGAGTGCACAGGAGGTGAAGAGAAGGAATTAGGGGGGGAGAAATGCCTCGAGAGAGTTTAACAAAACAAGGCAGGGTGAGCTTAACTTCTTAAATCCGACAACACGAAGGCCAAGAGATGAAATTGTTGCTCTCTTCACACACCAACTGTGCAAGGGCAAACACAAGCTAAGCTCAGCAAAGTGAAGGCTGTGGGCACAGGATAAATATGTACAAAAGAGCCACAGGCAGTTTGAGGCAGGATGTTGAGAGCAGCCTCGCTGCAGGGGACACAGGAGCAAAATGAGCTGCTACATCTCAGAGCATCCTGATTAATGTGCAGCAGGATTATCCAGCACAGACTGCTGGGAGGGCAGGTGCCTGGTGGCCTCTCCAGCCTCGATGCCTCATGCTAGAGGAGAAGCTACAGTGAAAAACCATTAAAGGCTTGGCACAGCACATCTGGGCTGGCCAGATGTGCAGCGATACCAACACACGCAAACTGTGGGGTGGCAAATGACCTGAACGGCCTTAGGATGAAGGAGGGCAGGGATATTGGGCAGGAATTGTTCCCTGGGAGGGTGGGCAGGCCCTGGCACAGGGTGCCCAGAGAAGCTGGGGCTGCCCCTGGATCCCTGGCAGTGTCCAAGGCCAGGCTGGAGCAGCCTGGGACAGTGGAAGGTGTCCCTGCCCATGGCAGGGGTGGCACTGGATGAGCTTTAAGGTCCCTTCCCACCCAAACTATTCTGGGATTCTGTGATATTAAAGACTTCTAATCAGTCAGAGAAGAGGTTACTTTGGATTCCCACTCAATCCCTTGGATTTGATGATCACCTGCACTCTGTTGGGATTTCCCCTCTTCCTGCAGCCGTGCTGGGTTATTCCCAGCAGCCGAGTTACACATCCATGGTCAGACTTCAAACTTGGATATTCCTACAAGACAGAGGTAGCAAGTGGCAGAACAAGGAGGCCTTGTTCCCTGCACTCCTCCACTAAGGAATGCAGCTGAAGGAATTTCTGAGCTGCACTTACACAGGTGAGGAAATGCAAAGCATTTCAGGATGGAGGAAACACGGGGAGTCGGGCTCGAGAGCTTCCTGTGTGACAGCTCGAGTCAGAGAGCAAGGCACAAACACAGAGGAGAGTTAGTGCTGTAAATCCACAGAAAACACACACACAACCTGCCAGGGAAGGATGGAGAAGGAAAAAGAAGAGCTTTTTTTGCTGAATGGAATATTCAGCTATTTACTGGCTCCAAGAAAGCCTCTGTGTCAAAAGGAAGAGACCACAAAGAGCTCACGTTGCACCAAGTGTGAGTTTAAAACCACACCAGCGATAGAAAATGACTGCACAGTGTTGGATTGCCGTGGAGTGATTCACAAGGCTCACCACCCAGCCAAGCTAAACCCAACCCAGAACCTGGCCCAGTTAATTGAGAGTTGTAAAGGCTGGATAAAGACAAATCCTGGAGACACTGACTGGGGTCAGAGAGGAGAGCAGGAAATCCCAACCAAACGCTGCAGTGCAAAAATAAGGATGGAAACAGAAAGATGTCTGATCTATTAATATTTTTAAAAACCAAGCAAAAACCACCCACACTTTCAGGACAAGCACTTTTAAAAAGGATTTGTCCAGGTATCGCTGCAATTTCAGGACTTTGCTTTTGCAGCGTCTCTGTCTCCCTCTCACCTGCACATTGTCAGTCCTCTCTTCTTTCCATACCACTGATTATTCTGATTTGATTTGATTTGATTGGGTAGGATATAAATTCCTTTCCCACTGACTTGCTGCTTGGGCTCTTCCAAAGCTCATGTAGCCCTTCAGGACCTGCTGAGGGCATTTACTAATGACTCATTTAGTCTGCAAAACCCAGCCATGTCTAAACGAGGCTTTGGTGGAGATAAGGCTTAGTCAGGATTAGCAAAACACAGAGCCAGAAAACCTTCCATACCTCCTAATTTACATCAAGGCAGCAGTGCCAGGGTGTTTGTTTGGCTTTTAATTGACAAGGTGCTGAGCAATCCTACCTTTTCCTTTTGTTTAGGGCACGGGAGCGGGGTTATGGGAATTTTCCTGGTTTATTGGGTGATTTATTCAAAGCAAAGAGCTCCACGAGGGTAGAGCTCGAGGAAAAAAGGGGATAAGTATTGTCTCAGCTCCCAGCTTCCAGTTATTCCACCCAATTTTTGCAGGCAGCACATGGGGAGGCAGCATTTGTTCCCAACCCCCCGAGGAAGTTGTGGAAGCAGTTAATTGATGTTAACACCTCTTTCCGCGGTGCCAAAGCTCCCAAACAAGCACTGCCAGACCCTCAGCAGCAGAGAATGCCAACGGTGCAGGGTGAAAAATTCGGGGTACAGACCTTGACACCTCCTGTGAATATTCAGCAGAGCAAAAGCAGGGATCAAAGCTCACCCAGGGCGAGCTGCAGCCCCGAAATCCAGGTGCCATTCCAAGGGACAGGAGTACGATGTCCCCAGGGAATGTTGTAGCAGAGGAAATGGAACAGAGCCAAACAAAAGCATAAACCTTCTCAGCGTCTTTTTGGGGTTTGTTTTCTTCTGATTTGTTTTTTGGTTTACATTTTGCTTCTAAGGAATGATTTAAGTTCAATCTAGGGGAAAATGCCATAATAAGTACAAATACTCTGTGAGCAGAATCCAGTAACAAAAGCGAAGGATGTTTTGTTGGGTTTTTTTAAACCTATTAAGGTCTGACTTACAAATTTTACTGTATTAAATTAATTACCACAAAGATCGACTGATGTGATATATTGTTGCTGGAAGATGTTTTAATTCTCTTGCTAACAAGTGCAGGCCTTAAATTTCCCAACTTTTATTTTTAACCCTGAACTGATAAAATCTCCTATTGTGACACAGAATGTGAGGCAGAAAAAGCTGGGGGAAATAACGATGGAAGAAGTGTCTGCATTAAGAAAAGAAACAGTACCAGGAATTACTGTGTGAGGGAAGGGTTGGAGATTCTGTGATAATCATAATAAGAGATAAACCCTTTCTCATGCATTTTTACCTCAAATCAAAGTGACAGGTGGGACCAGACAGCTCTGGAAGGCCCAGACCCCCACATATTTGGGTGAAAAGGGGTTTGTTGCATGCAGGGGCAGCTGTAGGGCACCACAGAGAAGCTCCAGCTTGCTAAGGGATGTGTCATTAGCCATGGGTAGTAATGGGGGACTAAAGAAAAAATTGTAATGGGGGACTAAAGAAAAAATTCAGGATAGGGAAAAAAAAGAGTGACTTTTTTTATTATTCTTCCTGTAGAGTGTGAGAAATTTAACATAAAGCCTTAAAATTTCTGCTTCAGGAAACAGCCTCTGCATGCAGAACTTGCTTATTGCTTTCTAACCTCCCCAAAATCATAGTTAATGCCACCATGGAGGTTCTGAGGGATATTAAATCTAGAAGTACTTCAGCTTCAGCTTAAATCCGGCTCTGGCACTCGATTCCTCTTTCCTCTGCATCATTCCGAAAGTATCCCACTATGCCCAGAACTGGAGAAACCATTCCCCAAAACAGCATGAGAATTTAAATATAAACTGTACTGTGAACCTATATAATTTAGGGATTAGCTCAGTGTTGATTCTTTATGATTTCTTTTCTGAAAAAAAAAACCCCAACCAAAAAACCCAAGAGTTCAACATTTAAATGAAAACATTAAACCAGTTCAACTCCTAAAGCCAATTTCCAGCCTTCCCACGGCACAGCTTGGCAAGGGCAGTAGGCAGCTGCAGAAATCTGGAATTCAGTTTCCTTCCAGCTGTTTCTGGCACTTTCCTGGTCTCACCAGTGACCTTGTGGGGCAACTTTACTGCTCCCTGTCTTGGCAGTGTGGGGGGTCAGTGACTTTTATCCTCTGGAATTCTTCCTTCCCATCATGAAACCCTTTTCTGTGTAACAAAAATACACTGATGTTTTTCTACATTCTCTCCAGCACAATAAGACACATAATAATGATATAAATATCAATTAAGACTCCAATAGCTTCTACTTTATATACACATACAACTTCTAAGGCGAACACACGTTGCATTACTAAACAATCAATGTAAAATAGCTTGGGAAATAAAATCCCCAAACTTCTGGTGGGTTTTTTCTCAGGATTAAAATCCATTCTCCCATTATCACATTTGTTAGCAGCTCCACATGATATTTACAGCCTCCTGCAGCAGGCAAAGATTCAAATTAAACCCTGTTTCTGAAGTGTGAATTGCACGTTCTAGGATTTCAGTACTGTAATTGACTCCCTGAGATTTCTCACCTTGGATTTGGGAATACACTCCAAGCAGATCATTGCTTGCACCTTCACTTTCACAGATGTTCTTTTTACTCCAGAGGGTTGTAAAATATACAGTCTCAAAGAAGTTAATTAAATAACCTCTGCGAATTCAGATCATTTTTTAGTTTAGAACAAAGTTTTCTCCAGCTTGGGCACGATCCTGCTCAGCAGCAGAGACAACACTGAATTTTACTGCCTCAAGGATAGGAAGAAAGGAACTATTTTGTTTCTCACACCCCAGGCAGCAGCGCTGTTCTGAGATGCCAGAAGACCTCCAGGCTCCACTTAAAGAGGCTCAGGTTGAAACCTCCCACGCAGGCTTAGCCCAGACCCTTTCCTGCCAAACAAACCCTCCTTGTCTTTGTCCTCTCTCCTCAGTCCCACGGCACTGCCCTGTTCAAGGCTGCTCCAAGCAAGGCTTCAACTCTCTTTTTGCAGTAAATCCCCAGTTCTTGAACACAGCAGCTGGTGCTCCCTCCAGATGTGCCCCTGGCAGGCGATGAAAAGCTACACCGAGGTGAAGAAAGCTCATTTCTGGAGTCATGGAATGATTTGGGTTGGAGGGACATCAAAGCCCATCCAGTGCCACCCCTGCCATGGGCAGGGACACCTTCCACTGTCCCAGGCTGCTCCAAGCCCCAATGTCCAGCCTGGCCTTCCAGGGATCCAGGGGCAGCCCCAGCTTCTCTGGGCACCCTGTGCCAGGGCCTCAGCACCCTCCCAGGGAAGAGTTTCTTCCCCTGAATTTGCAGCAATAACTCCAGAATAAAGTAATTTGTTTTCCCAAGGCTTGGAAATCAAGGCAGTTAAGCAAATTGCTTGCAAAAGCTCACCTGAGCTCTTGTCACCTCAAACAAACGGTGAAGAAATGCCAGATTCTGACAGCAGCTCCCAAAAATTAGAGACTCCAGGATGTGGCTCAGGCAGCAAGGCAGAAAGTCCCTCCATTCCAAAGGAATTTAAGGAGCAGCAGTGAGGATTACTGCCATCAGCACAGGCAAAGTCCTCTGCACATGGCCCTGGGACTCCAGAAAACACAGAATGTTTCTGCTCTTTAGGAAAAGCAGTGGCAAAAATCCTCTCTGTTCTCATAGTGCTAAAGTGCAAATTCCCTCTCCAGTTTCCTGGTGTTTCTGTGCTCAGGTTGTTCAGGGTGCAGCTCCATCTGGGTCACCTGACATTTACTGAGGGAAGCAAAAAAGATGTTTGAGGTACAATTAACGCATCGAAATCCTCGGTTTCCGGCATTCCCAGGAGATTAATTATGTGTAATATTTAGAGAGCTCCAATTTTAATTCTGAGCAGCTTCTGATTCTCATACTTGAGAGCACTAATGAATCATCCTTTCATCCCATTTGGCTTTCAAGCAGCCACAAGTACAAAAATTATGTAAGAATCAAAATGACCCACAGTATTAATTCACAAACAGCAAAAGGAGGGGAAGAGATTGAAGCTCTCACAATGTGGTTCATTCTGGAAAACAGCAGCAGCTCCAGCAATAAAGTTTGTTTTAAAGTTCAGCTCTGTGCAACTTGTTCCTCACTCATTACAGGAGGGTGTTTTATGGAAGTGCTGTCACGGAACATAAAACCCAGGTATTTTTTCACTGTGTATTTATGACACTGAGGCCAGTGTTTTACACCTCTTGCACATTCAAAGGCAATACCCCATATTTTAACTTTCCACTTAAAATAACCTTGCAAACACTTCAAAGAAATGTACTTCTACAGTGCTTTTACGAGTTAGCAAAAAGACAAAATAAGCAGAGAGCAGACTGCCATGAACTCCCTGCTCTGGAACACATTAGGTTCTCCTTCCACAGCACCTGCAGCTGCCCCAGGAATCAGCTTTAGGAAGTGGAATCACACTGACATTATCCCTCCATCTAACTGGATGGTGCCACTGCAGGGCATGCACCAGGTACCTGTGGCAGGACATCTAACCCCACCATCACTGATAACGGGTGCATAATGAGGTGATAGCCCAAAGGGCTCAAAGGCCCTGCCAGAACCATCTCTGGCGCCTGACAGCTCAAACTTCAGCTAAAAATCCACATCTCAGTCTGCAGAGCTGATGTGGGGAGAGATGAAAGGAAATGACTGACTTGAGAGCCACAGTTTTTACACTGTAAAAGATCCACTGAATCACCACTGAGGCAGAAGCCTCTTACACCCTGAAAAGTGTTCGAACTTCTCCCCAAAGTCTGGACACAGGTTTCGTGGTTACTTCCCTGGGGATTGAGCGAAAGGATGTGTGCTCCATCAGCAATTGGATGGTAAGATATATTGAATCCTAACTTATACTATTTCTTCGCTAGCTGTAAGTGAAAGAGGTACCTCTATTGTGCACTGTATGTTACTACTAGTAGTGTTTTCCTTTGTTTTATTCCTGTGTAGTATTAGTTTGCTTTAAGCGTTGTGCCTGCAGTTTTCTTGTCTATTAATGAATGATTCATTCTATAATAGACAGAATCAGTCATTATGAAAAGAACTTAGGAACGAGAATGGGTTTTGGGGTGCTGGCTGCCTCAATAAAGACACTGCCTGCTGCCAGAGGCCTGGGCAGGAGGCAGGGTTAATCTAAACCCCACACCCGATTCGTGACAGTACCCCAGGTCAGCACCCATCGCTTTTCTTTGTGGCACTTGGACCTGAAAGATTTATTTTTGAAGAGGGAAATGGATTGGATCTCTGTCCAGTCTCTACTCTGCCTCAGTATCTGAGTAAACAGATGCCAGCGGAATAAACGCTGATATAAAATCGGTGATATCACGTGAAAATTGCAAAAGCAACCAAGTTCGCCAAAAAAAAATGTCCCTTTTTATTCAAATCAGCAGCTTTTAAATTTCAGTCTCAGTGGTACCAGGAGCAAAGGAGGCTCAGGGGGGACCTTGTGGCTCTGCACAAGTCCCTGACAGGAGGGGGCAGCCGGGGGGGGTCGGGCTGTGCTGGCAGGGAACAGGGACAGGACAAGGGGAAACGGCCTCAGGCTGGGCCAGGGGAGGCTCAGCTTGGACAGCAGCAGGAATTTCTCCCGCTCCAAGGGCTGTGAAGCACTGTGAGGGGCTGTCCAAGGCAGGGGTGGAATCCCTGTCCCTGGAAGTGTTCAAAAACCGTGTGGATGGGGCACTTGAGGACATGGTTAGTGGGGAACAGGGCTGCTGGCTGATGGATGGGTTTGGTCCTGAAAAGTCTTTTCCAACCTCAGTGACTCTGTGATTCCACAACTGCACATTCCGAGCGTGTTTCCTCCAGGACACTTCTGTTACTTAGCAGCCCACCTGATCCAAAAGCTGTGGAAATTCCATCCCTCTTCTGCCATCGAAGATGATTTCAAAACAAAATCTACAACTCAAAGGTTTGGGTCCTCGCCCACCACTTCCCAGCACTGAGCCACTTGTGAGTCAGAAAAGCCCAGCCCACCCTTAGCCCTGCCCCTCCTTGTCCCCATTAACATCACAGAGAACCTCGAGGACAGAGTTTCAGGCATTTGAACTGAAGAGTTCTCTGATTTATTTTATTCCAGTATTTTAAAACCAGATCCTTTCACTATCACTCCACAAACCGAGTGGAGAGTGTGTATTTATACTGATATTAATGCAAATATGTCTCATTAATTCATAACCAAAGGTGAACCCTGCCAGAGTGAGGAATGGAGAGTTGGCTAGAAATTAATTTGAGAAGAAAAGATACAAAATGCTGGCTTCATATCCATAGACAAACCCTTTTACTATCACCACACCTCTTTATAAAAAGGACTTCCTGCAACGGCTGAATCCCTCCCACAAAGCACTTCTGAATCAAAGTGAAATGAAAATAAAATTGTCTGAGGTGTAACAATTCTGAGCCTCGGAAGCAGCAGCTTCTGTGAGGCCCTCAGACAGTTCTCTTGCCATGCACACTTCGTATTTTCACATTCCAGGAAATCAGTGGAAAGTACTGTCCTCAGGACAGAGAAAGAGGAGATTTCCCAGCTCCTGTACCCCAGGAATTTTGGATTAGTGAGGACGTCTGGAGGTAACCACGCTTGTAAGAAGCTGAAAGAAATACAGGCAAGAAAAAGACTCCTAAACACAAAAGGTGAACTTGGTAGACGGCTCTTTTGCCTTAAGAATCCCTTAAAAAGTGCCCTACTCCAGTCTGGGCATGTTCCTTCCCTCCTGGAAGGTTTTAGGGAAGGAGAGGGAAGATTTGAGTAGGGAAGAAAAGCAACGTGCAGCAGAACTAATGCAAGCTAATGGGGAACTGCTCCCAACTTATTTGTATTTGTCCCTACAGCCATCCTTCAATTTAATGAACAAAGAAGTGCAAAATGCGAGGAGTACGTGGAACATGGTTGAAAAAAAAAGGGTTATTCACAGAACTCTAATTTATAAATTTCATGGGCAGTTAATCTAAGTTGGAAACGACTTTCAGAATGAAAGATTTTCTATTTACAGATGAGCGAAATGCCAACATAAACATAAAAGAAAATAGAAAAATAAATTGAAATATCTCCACTTAAACTTTGTCAACATTTGTCCAGCCTGCCTATCTGTGTTCTGTTTTATGGGAATAAATCTATACCAAGTGCCAAAATTTACCTTAACTATAAAATGCACACTAAAAATGCATTTGCACCTTTTTAACAAAATTTACCCCCCAAATCTGATATCCAGCAGTTGACCCAACACTATTCACACACCAGGATAAAGGAATTTATTTCATCTTGAAACAGTTCTTCCATTCCAATTATCTTTCCATTAGGAACACATTGGAAGCAGATCACCCTACAGAAATGGATTCTGAATTCGAATGGAAAATTCACTGCACAGATAAAAAACCCCTGGTTTTGTTTCACTGCAGCTCCAGCACAAACACCTCCTGTAAACTTTCCAGATTACGAGGGAGAGGACAAGGGGAAACGGCCTCAGGCTGGGCCAGGGGAGGCTCAGGTTGGGCAGCAGCAGGAATTTCTGCATGGAAAGGCTGCTCAGGCCTTGGCAGGGGCTGCCCAGGGAGGTTTGGAGTCTCCATCCATCCCTGGAGGTGTCCAAGGAAGGGCTGGAGGTGGCACTCAGTGCTCTGGGCTGGGGACAAGGTGGGCATGGGGCACAGGGTGGGCGCCATGGGCTGGGAGGGATTTTCCAGCCTCAGGGATTCCATGGTTACCAAGAACCTGGAGTAAACACCAGCAGTAGCACCTCTTTAATTGCTACGCCACACACAATATGTAAGTTCAATGCTTGGCTGTACAGCGAATAACTTTATTTATGTTACTGGACCCAGCAGCTGGGAGGCTTTTTCAGCTCTCCAGAAAAGGGAAACACATAAAACTCATTTTATTCCTCAGTAATCTCAGAAGTTCCACAAGTTTTTGTGCTGGTTGAAAGCATTCTTTCCGTTTTCTCTTATGTATAAACCTCACCTCACTCCCACTAAAGGGTAAGCAAAAGCTGCATTTTTATCTATCAGAAATGTTTTCCCTCCAGAAAGGGATGTGTAAAAAGCCTGTGAGGTTCTCTAATGCTCTGTAATGCACTCTCAAGAGAAACCTGGGGATTTAAGCTCTGTGTTGACCGCGTGCTCGTTCTCCGTCGCGGGCTGAGAACGGCGCCGCGGCTTTAATTTCCTGCTCCGACGCCTGCTGCTCCTGTCAGGCCGTGTGGGGCCACCCAGGGCCAGCTCCTCAGCTGTGACAGACCCATGTTATGGCACTCCAGCCCAAATGAGGGCTTGGATGCTGCTTCTCGTGCCATCCTCGAAGTGGGAGTTTAAAACATCGATGAAGGGTGCTGAATTTTTTATTGTTACCTGACCTTAGACCGCTGAACTGTTGTAAATGGTTTTTTCAGCGGTCCTTCAGGTCCTGGTGAGAGGTGGAGAGTTATCTCCAGGCCTTGCTCTCAGTGTAACACACACAACAAACAGTCTGCAATCCCTCATTTCCTGGGATCCTCCCCTTTGAGAGAAGCCTTTTCAACCTGGCACCAATATTGAGAAGGAAACGCTCAGCAGACACACAGCATTGCACGTGTTATCTGTGCACAGAATGCCAACACTCTTCTCAGGCACCTCAAACTGAATTAATCCTTTTCTTTGTGTCTTAATGATCACCTATAACCCAACCTGCTGCTCCACACAGTTCCACCTCGAGATGTTGCTCAGAGCCTTGCCCATTTATGCTTGAAGAGCTCCAAGGATGGAGTTGCTTCAGCTTGTCTTCGTCCTTTTTTCTGCTGTTTCATCACTCTTCTTATGGGAAAAAAAATATAAATCCTTACAGGGAATTTTTATCTGACCTGTGTCTGCTCTCAGGGGGAAAGAGCCTCGGCCATTCCCTCCTCCAGGTGGTTAAAGACTTTTTGTTCCATTTTCCCAACTTGCTTAAAGTCCTAAATTACACTTCCCTGACGGCCACGAAACCCAAACCAAAACAGCACTGAAATATAACAGTGAGGTTGTCTGAGTGCCCCTCATATTCCAGCACCATCTCCTGATTTTCCCAGTTTTTTCTTTGAGGAGCAGTGTTGCTGTTTGGCACTGAAGAAAGGCCTGAGAATGACTGAGAATCGTTTATTTAAAGTGGCTTCCACATTGACAAAATGAGGGGAAAACATCAAATAAAAGGCAAGAAGAATTATAAAAATCAATCAACAGGTAAACAATTCATTTACTGAAACGTCACCAAGTTCTCATTGATGCCTTTTCTTGGTCTTAAAATCAAGAACCAAACACGGTTAGAGGGGGAAAAAAGGGATTTTACCTTGGGATTTATTTTAAGGATCCTTGGTGCACCCTGTCCAGGTGGAGCACGCTGGAATGCACATCCAAATGCACATCCAAATGCACCCCTGTGAGCACACCCAAATGCACATCCACAATAGTTTGGGTATAACATTATAGGCTTTACCAATTAGCAAATCTATCAAAGATTCCCCAATGAGAGGCTGAGTGAACCCCCCTCCCCCAGGAACTTTCCCCCCTGGCCAGGCCTAGCTCAGGTTCCAAAATGTGTTCCAGAGAAGCCCTCGGTGTCTGAGGCTTCTGAAATGTTTGGTCTCCTGGCTTAAGGGAATATTGGCTCTGTGCTGGGTATCAAAGCTGAAGAATTAGAAGTGTGTGGGCCAAAAGGCCCTTAAGAATACATAAAA
>VZTH01011890.1:295825-308103 GCA_013397815.1 Aleadryas rufinucha | reverse complement strand
GGCAGGCGGGAGGGTGATGGGTGGGTGAGGTGCCACAGGCAGGGCCGGTGCCTTGTGCCCTATGGGCAGCCATATGTCTGTAACCCATGATGCCAGGTTGGTGACGGCAGCGGGACAGTGACAGTGACAGTGACAGCAGTGATGGGCGCGGAGACAGAGGCAGCGGAGGCGCAGTGTGACTCATTGGAGGGGTGAGGCTCCGCCTTGCCCCGTGCTCCCCCCTGTGCCCCCCAGCACCCCTTATCTGCCCCTGCCCCTACAGGAGGGTCTACCTGGACCACAACGCCACCACCCCGCTGGCCCCTGAGGTGACCCAGGCCGTGTGGGATGCCATGTGCCAGGCCTGGGGCAACCCCAGCAGCTCCCACCCCACAGGTAGGGACCAGGACGGGCCATGTTGGCTCCTCAGGCTGAGCCCTGTGGTGATGGGAGTCCATGGGAGCTGCCAGGTCCGGTCTTGCAGGCAGGAAGGCAAAGGAGCTCATCGGCAGCGCGCGGGAGAGCCTGGCGAGGATGCTGGGAGGCCGCCCTGAGGACATTGTCTTCACGTCGGGGGGCACGGAGGTGGGAGCAGAGGGAACCCCCTTCCTGGGAATCCGTCCCCGCCGCCTGCTCTCCAGCAAGCAACAATGAGGAGGGTGGGGATGAAGGGCGCTGTGATCCTTCTGAGCCTCCTTTTTCCCTCTCCTTCCTCCCTTCAGGCGAACAACATGGTGATCCACACTGCCTGCAGGCATTTCCATGAGAGCCACTGTGGGATGGGAGACAGCCGGGGAACACCCCACATCGTGACATCGAGCGTGGAGCATGACTCCATCCGTCTGCCACTGGAGCAGCTGGGGAGGGAGGGCCTGGCAGGTGAGTGGCACAGGCACAGATGGGGTTTGAATGGGAGTCTCTGCTGGTATTTTTGGAGGAGGGCAAGATCCTGCATGCTCTGTGATGTTCCACTTTCTCCTGCTGGAGAAGGGCACTGTTTCCCTCTGTGGTACCTGCATTCCCCCAGGCTGGATGTGTCACCTCCCTGTGCTCCACACACTCCTGCCCTGCCCAGCAGGGCACAGACAGCCCTGAGCGCTCTCAGCCTACCCAGCCAACCTCAGGGCTTGTCTCCTGGCCTGCAGAAGCCACCTTTGTGCCTGTGTCCCCACGGAGTGGGCAAGCAGAGGTGGACGATGTCCTGGCTGCCATCCGGCCAAACACCTGCCTGGTCTCCCTCATGTTGGCCAATAACGAGACTGGGGTCATCATGGTGAGTGTGGGCAGTGAGGGGGACGGGGTGGGGACACCTTCGCAAAGAGGCGGTGACAGGGGGGAGCAGAAGGTCCCTGGGATGCAGACCCTTGTCCCTGCCACCAGCCCGTCGCGGAGCTGAGCCAGCGGATCTGCGCCCTCAACCAGCGCAGAGCAGCGGAGGGGCTGCCCAGGATCCTGGTGCACACGGACGCAGCACAGATGATTGGCAAGGGGCGTGTGGACGTGCAGGAGCTGGGCGTGGACTACCTGACCATCGTGGGACACAAGGTGTGGCCCTGCTCGCGTGGCCCTGCTACTGGCCACCATGTGTGACATCTCTGCTGGGGTGCCAGGGGGACTTTGGGTGCCCCACACTGCTCGGTACCTCACGGTGGCCAAAGTTCTGCTGGGTGGTGCTCTGCAGACAGACTTCACTCCTGCGGAACCTGTCTGGTCTGGGGGGCAGGAGACTGAGGATGGGGAGCAGCTCTGCAGCAGCCTGTGCCTGTGTGATGGGCAGGGGCCAGCACTGGAGGGCACTCAGATGTGGGCAGGAGGGCAGGAAGCACTGTCAGTACTGCCGGTGCTGTCAGTGTCCTCAGGGTCACCATGGCTGTCCCCGCAGTTCCATGGCCCGCGGATCGGAGCGCTGTACACCCGCGGCCCCGGCACCACCACCCCGCTGCACCCCATGCTCTTTGGAGGGGGACAGGAGAGGAGTTTCCGGCCGGGGTAAGGGGGCAGGTGGTTACCTGGAGAGCTGGGCCTCTGGCTGGTGGCCAAGCCACATGGGCTGCCTTGTCCAAGCTGAGCTGGCAGCTGTGTGACCTGCCAGCCCTGGGGCGAGCAGCCCAGCATGGCAGGGAAATGGATCAGTGCGTGGAAACTCCCTGGAGCTCAGGCGTTACGAAGGGTGGAACCTCAGGGTGGAACTGCCTCCTTCTCAAATACCTCAGAGAGGTGTCCAGGACCCCCTGCCAGCAGTGAGAGGTCCCATGAGGGAGTATCTGTGTCTCAAGGTTGGGTTTCTGGTCTGGAGAAATAACTCACTGGTCCCTGTTCCCTTTCAGCACTGAGAACACCCCAATGATCGCCGGCCTTGGCCAGGTCAGTTGGGATGGTCAGGGGTGAGTGGTGCAGACCCAGCACAGAGACAGCCACTTGTGCTCCCTGGTCATCAGAAGGGACAAACTCGGGATGTGAGAGGGAGGGTGAACTGGGAAAGGTGGTGGGGCTTTCTGGTGCCAGTTGAAGGAGGTGCTTTGGGGCGCTTGCTGCGGGTTTGCAGCCCTGGCAGTCACACAGCTCACATGGCACAGGGCACTGAGAGGGGACACAGGGGACCTGGCACTGCAGAGGCAGTTCCAGGCTGGGCTCGCATCCTGGGGACCACACACAGAGGGAGGTGTCCAAGGGTCACTGGTGGAGCCTGTCTGTGTGTTCTCAGGCTGCAGAGTTAGTGAGCAAGAACGGGGAGGCCTATGAGGCTCATATGCGGGATGTCCGCGATTACCTGGAGGCCACGCTGGAGGTGAGCAAATCTGGTCCCTTCCCGTGGTCTCAGGCTGCAGGATGTGTGGCCTGGAGCAGGGTGAGTGTGTCCCTCTGGCCATGCCCATGCCCTCATAAGGACAGAGCTGCTTGGGAACCCAGAGGGGTTCACAGCCCTCTGATTTCTCCAGGCCTCCTTTGGGAAGCAGAGGATTTGCTTCAACAGTCACTTTCAGGGCTCCAAGCGACTCTGCAACACCTGTAACTTCTCCATCCTGGGCCCAGGCCTTCAAGGTAACTCTTATCCTACTGCTGTCCCATGATAGTTATGCAGAGCCAAACACCTGCCCCTCACAGCACCTGTGGCTGAGACTGGTGGGTGCTTGGCGTGGCTCGGGCAGGGAGGTGAAGCAGGAGTAGCCCCTGGAGGAGAGCCTTGGCACTGGGAGAGCTGTGCTTGTGTTGCTTGTGCTGCAGGACGAAGGGTGCTGGCCCACTGCAAGGTGCTCCTCGCCAGTGTCGGGGCTGCCTGCCACTCTGAGAAGGGGGATCGGTGAGCAGACAGCTTTCCCAGCCCCTGGGTGTGTTCCCAGAGGACAGCAGCAGGTGGGAGGGATGGAAACAGGACAGGGAAAGGGACAGTGGGTGGCTTGGACAGCATCACCAGGAACAGAGGGTACAGAGCTTTCCAGAGGGGCTGAAGGGCTGTGAAGGGGATTATTGCAGCAGACACAGCTGGAACGCTCGCTGCTTGGAAGGAGTTTGTCCCTCCCAGCTTTGGTGATCCAGCTGAGTTTGGAAGTACTTTTGAACTCCTGGCACTACCAGAAGAGAGCCTGCCTTGTGTCTGTGTGTGCCTGGCTCTCCTGCTCCAGCCAAGCTTGGGTCTCCTTTAGGGGGTATGGGGACAGCAGGTGCTTTTGGCCTGCTCTAGAGCAATGCCCTGTGGACATGGCAGAGCTGTCAACCCACAGGGACACAGAACAGGTTCTTCTTAGAAGAACCAGATTCCCCATAGGACAACAAGCCTAGTGGGATTGGGTGCCCCTGAAAAGCGAGGGGGGGGTTGTGCAGGGGACAGGTTTGCCTGGAGTTCATCTGCAGATGTGCTTCCTCCTGCAGCTCAGTGAGGCTC
The DNA here is from genome assembly GCA_013397815.1 of Aleadryas rufinucha. NCBI lineage: Eukaryota > Metazoa > Chordata > Aves > Passeriformes > Aleadryas > Aleadryas rufinucha. Next base: position 304,241 of record VZTH01011890.1, on the reverse strand, counting down.
CCTGCTGATGTGTGGGGCTTCCTCAGCCTTGGAGTCCAACCTCTGCTCCATGGCTGTGTTCCAGGCCCTCCCCGGTGCTGCTGAGCTGCGGAATTCCCCTGGAGGTGGCGCGGAACGCGCTGCGGCTGAGCGTGGGGCGCGGCACGGCACGGGCAGATGTGGACAGGGCTGTGCAGGACCTCGTGCAGGCTGTGGAGCAGCTGGAGCGGGACCAGGCCCCATAGACCCTGGAATTGCTCCCCGGACACCACTCAGGTTCTTGGGGTGGGCCCCTGGGTGCAAGCTGCCCGTGCCAGCCTGAGCTCAGGGGTGGCAGGGGGAGGTTCTGAGGAGGGGGCTTGGCTGATTTGGGGCTGGGGCAGCTCCGGGGCTTGCCCAGGACTCAGCCCCGCTGCACAGTGGAGGCTTTTGGGGAGTCCTGCTGTCCAGCGCCCCTGGCTTGCCAGATGTACCCAGCTGGGTGCCTGCACATGCACATGTTGGCACAGCTGAGCCTCAGAGCTCAAGTCCTTGCAGAGGGACAGGTGTGGAAGCCATGGGAGGAGGAGACTCATGCCCTGGTTGCTCCCACAAAGGAAGCTTTCCCGCTGCTTGAGCAGCCAGAGGGAGAAGGACCATCTGCCCCAGAGTGAAATGAGGAGCTGATAGAAGCACAGCAAGATTCTGGGCCGGGAACTGCTCTGCCCTAAGCTGCCAAAGAGATTTCTGGCAGGGCACAGCTTTCCCAGCACTGCTTTGCTTTATCTGCTTTACCTGCTCCCCTTTTCTTCTGTCCTTACAGTGGGCAGAGCTCCTGTTGCCAGCTCCCCCTGCTCCTCAAGGAAACAGTTGTCGGGGCAGCTGTGACTACCAGCACCTGAGGGAACCCTGTGTGGCCCAGGGAGTCTCTGGCATCACCAACACTGGAGGACACAAGTGTCACACAGATCAGGAGCATTGCCAGCTGGGCTGGCTGATGTCAGGGAACTTGGTCTCCCTGGGTATTCATAGGAATAAAAGTAATTGCTGCTTCTTTTCACAAGTAAAATGTATTTTCTCTGGGGGAAACTGGACTGGTTGGAGCTGTCTGAGTGATGCCTTTTCCCTCAGAAAACACTCATGTCCTGGAACACAGGCACAGGTGGCTGCAGTGGGAGGTGCCTGCAGGGCCTGGTTGGCACAGAGCCCATGGATACAGATGCTGGCCTTTCTCTTTACAGTCACACATTAGCATGGCCAGGAATACTGTTTGGACCCATAAAACCCTGGAGCTCTTTGCAAATCCCATGTCTCACTGGAGTTTTGGGACCCAAGCACCCTAACTGACAGTCACTGATCCTGCCAGGCTGGTCAGTATTACCATGCTGCTCACACCTCCACCTCAAATGTGTTCTTTTATTTCTCAATTTTTTCCCCTCCCCTGGATAATAGTCAAAACCTCCTCTAGAAAAAGTGGTTCCATAGAAGGGATTTTGGTCTGCTTCAGGGCTAGATGTTTAATCTGTTGTGGACCTTACAGTTCCTGGGGGCCTTTCACAGTTGTGGCACAACAAGATTCAGCTTTTGGGGTTGTCTTTCCCCCACAGGACATCTGGGCTTCCTGCATTGTTTCAGACAGAAATTTAACCACAAAGCACAAAAAGCTTTACTGACTTCTTCATATGTACAGGAAATGAAAGTTTTAGCCACAGAAATTTAGCATTGCTGCATTTAGAATATGACAGCCAAAGTTTAAGAAGCACTACAGAGGAAATGACAACTCGGGTTGACCATTTTAGAGGTTTTGCTGCTCATCTTCCTACTACCACAGCGCACACGAATGAGAGTCACTTTTGAGTCCCTCTGTATTGCTTTATCCAGAGAAGGTCAGGAAGAGCTTGGCCCGCATTTCAGTGGGCCAGCCTGTGCTGGCCGTGCACCCTGTGTGCTACTCTTTTGGGTATGACAAAATGTCAGTGGTTGTGCGCGGCAGAACAAATCCACCTGGCATGGGAGCCTGGAAATACCAACATTGCTGAGAAGTGAAATGGTAGAGAGAGGGCCTGGCCACTACACTCGGACACAGGAGTTGAAAGGAGTTACTTCCACGTGGTCACAGCCAGAATCGGACATTCAAAACTGACATTCATTTAATGGACGAATCCACAATCTCCTGATAATCTTGCCCTCTTAAATCCTTCCAGGAGAGCTTATAACATGCAAGGAAAAAAACACTCACCAAAATAAGCACTGCCCCGACCAGATCACAAGTGCCTGGGAAGATGCGCAGCACAAGGAGCTGCAGGACCATGGCGATGACGATCTCCAGGTGCTGCACAGTGCTCACCAGAGCGGGGTGGAACTTGCCCAGGGCATGGTAGACCCCCAGGAAGGCTGCAGTGGAGCACAGGCAGATGGCAAGGAGATAGCTCCAGGTTTCCCCGTCCAGCGGGACGATTGGCTCTTGGAGCAGGAACATGGTGGACGCTCCCCACACTGTTCCCGTCCAGCTGAAGGTGAACAGCGCTGTCCACATGCTGATGCTGTCTTTGATGGACCTGTAGACAATCATGGAGAGGGCAGTGGTCAGACCAGCCATGACGGTCATGGTATAGCCAAAAGCTTCCTTCCAGGTGCTCAGCAAAGAGTTCTCCTCCTTAACAATGTTGGGGATCATGACCAGACAGACGCCGAACACACTGCCAACGACAGTGACTGTGTCTATATAAGCCATTCCTTCATCTATGAGTAAAAAAGCCAGAATGGCACTGAACACTGTGGTGGTGGCCCTCCACATGATGGTCCCATTGCTGGGGGGCACTATGGAGAAGGATGTGTAGGCACAGGTGATGGAGATGACATTGCAGATGCCATAGAGGAACAGCCGGAGCCTGTAGCCTTTGGGGCCGAAGGGAGGCTCATGGTGGTAGCACACAGCAGTGAGGGACAGCACCTGCAGGACCGAGCGGATGAAAATCAGCTCCAGAGATGGCACTTTGGAACGGTCAGAAATTAATCTCGTGATCAGAGCCACACATCCGTGAGCCACGGCAGACCCAAAGAGGACTGCCCATGTTTTCCTGGACTGCAGTACATTTCCTTCAGGAAGGTGCTGGGATTGTCCAACCTCATCAGGTTTTGGCAGTTGTGCTGGCTTGATGTCTATTGTACCAAAAAAAGTATTTTCTCTCTTTTTCCCATTGTTCAGTAGCCTTCTCTTAGGATTATCCTCCATAAATACTCCAGTATCTTCATTAACATCCTCACATCCCTCTTCTCCTGGCTGCGGATAATGAGAGGTATATTTCACTGTTACTGTGTTGGGATGAATTTTCACTCGCTTTTTGACTGGGTATTTTTGGGAAGACGTATCCATTTCCTTGGAGAAATGCCCTGGTCTTAAGAAAAAAAAAAAATGGAGATACACTGTTATTTAATGAATAGTGAGAGATTCATTAGGATGTAAGTGCTTTTAGTGTTTACAAGCTATTTTTATCAACCAAATCCAAGTACTAGTAGCCTGTTCTTTGCTTTAATTTTCCACTGAGTTACTGCTAAATACCTTTGATGGCTGGGCCATTTGGATATCCTTAAAAGTCAACAATGGAACTTCACTTTAGTCACTAATTTTTGAAAATAACATATTTTGTCATTATGTATGGTATGCATAATGAATTCTAGTATATTCTAATGAGAAAGTTCTCTTGCTAAGCTTTTTACCCCGTAATTATGCATTATTGTTAATTGCTTGCCAGTGTTACAAGATTACAGGAGGAATTTGGCTGGAGGAGATGTCAGAGAGTAACATATGGAAATAGGAAGTACCCCCGGGCAAGTCAGCAGTTTGCATATGGATAACAACACATCTTTGAACCCCACTGTGACAATGTTAAACCCTTCTGTCTCCTCGGCCATTTCCCACAACACAAACAGTGCCTGTGACTGGTGCCCTGCTGGGTGGGGCAGTTGTTTAATTCGGGCAGGGGTATGTCATTGAAATGACTGCTTTCACACCACCTGAGCAGAGCCTTCCAAGTGAAGAGGCAGCAGGAGCAATGAAACCTTCCTTGCCTTCTCTTCACCCCAGCAAATAAAACCTGTGCAGACCTTACCTGTGACAGAGACATTCGATCCCGAGGCAGAGAGGGAAAGCACCTCTTCATCATCTACATCTTCGATGGGCTGTCTAGACAGAAACAGCAGCTGCTCTCAGGTACCAGCAGGGAAGGTTACAACCATCTCGGCACAGAACGTAAAACCCAAGGGAGGCTCAAACCCCAAACTACTTTAGATGGAGAGGAAGCAATCAGCAGCATCTTGTCAAACCCGCTCCCCAGCTATCTCCCAGAATTACTGAGGGAACTGATCCAAAGAACAAGTGGTGGTTTGTGAGCATAAGGTTCCTACAGCTCAACAACAAGCCAATCCACCCTCCCGTGCCTGCTGTGCTGCCCCACGGGCTGCAGAGGAGAGGGAGCCCGGGAGGACCCATCCTCCCCGCCCGGAGATCCCTCTCCCGGAGCCGAGCCCTGCCAGCAGCAGCAGCCAGAGGCTTGGCCTCTGCGGTGGCACCGCGGGATGGGTACAGACAGTTCTTGTCCTCAGGGAGGACCGCAGCCTTCCTGGGGGCCCTGGCGGTGCAAGACCACAGCTGCCGGACAGTGGGCTGAACGCCAGGACAGCGGATTGTCAGGGAGAACACATGTCCAAAGGCAATGGTAAAGTGCGGGCAACAGTTCCTCACAGAAACACTAAAAATACCGTGGCCAGGTTCAGCCTTGGCATTTTCTATGCCTGTGATCTGTGACAGCCAAGCACTGCCTGTGTCTCTGGCAAATTAATTTACATGAGAATGGGACAGTCTGCCTTATTCCTCACAGGCTGAGTATTCATTAACCCCCTGCTACACCCCAACTGAGCTGTAGCCGAGTCCCTGCTCTCCTCGTAGGGACAGGAGAACGGGAGTAGGGACACGGGCGGGGACCAGTCCCAGGTCTGGAGGAAGCAGCAGCACCTGCACAAGTACCAGGTACTGAGGACTCTCTCGAGTCCCCCCCGTCTCTCAGGAGGCCTTGCCCAGCACTGCTGTTCACGTTTTTTTGCTGCCGACCCAGCGCCAGAGCACGCCCAGCACCCCCTGCATGGCGAAGAGCATTCCAGGGTGTCCACGGGCAGCTTACCGGGCAAGGAACTTGAGAACGAGCAGCTGTACGCCAGGGAGAGTAAATAGAGCGGGGTATCAACTGTGCTAGCGGGCACTTCAAACAACCCATCAAACATTTACCAACACCTGCCAGAAATCTGCCCCAGGCTCACCTGCTACCTTCACTTTTCCTTCAGTTAAATTGTTCATTTCCAAATCTTTTAACATGCAAATGCAAACCGCCCTGAGTGAGCCCAGGAAGGCAGTGATTTTCACCTGCACAGCTTTTCCTACCTAGCATTTTCATTGTGTTACAATCCACAGTTTTGCCTTGCAGCCTTAAAAAAATTAAGACCTTCTTGCTTTAAAGGCACAACATACTAGATCATGAATAAAATAAGTAGGAGGAAAAGAAGACAAAACTGGACGATAGGAATTATTGTTAGAGTGACAGTAGACCACTGCATAAACTCATTCATTTCGTTAAGAAACAGCTGAGTAAACGCTGCAACTGTTCCTGAAAACAAAACCAAAATAGCTCATTTGTTACCATGAGCATACAACGGTAACTTTCGTGCTTCCTGGCTTTAGATTACATTTTCTTTCAACAGATAGTTGCAAATTCAGCACAACGGTTGCAAATGTAGCACTGGACCTGTGCAATGTGTTCAGGGATCTCTCTGGAGGAAAACAATAGATGGTGAGCACGTAGCTCAAAATGGCTGCTCTGCACAGAGCTGCTCCCTCAGGACTGCTCAGCTGGGAACCAGAACAGTCGGAAGTCTGGAAAGTGGAAGGGCAAACACGTGTGAAAGGCAGGAGATGGGAAGTAATAAAGAACAAAAAAATAAATAACAGGAATGCTTAACCCAAAATTTCATTTTCCCAACTAAATACTGAGTGTACAACAAATGTGATGCCAACCCTCCCACAGCACATTTGTTTGTAGTCTTTGGTAACCTTGCTTTTCTTAACCAGCGAGGTTTTCCATAGAGACTGAGATTAGGGCATATCCCAGATCCATTATGTGTGTCCCTGACACAAATTTAAAATAGACAGAAATCAGCACAGCCTGTACAGACAACTTGCTGCTTCTCTTTCTGCCCATGCCTTTTGTGGAGATGACATGAAGTTTTTATTTTTCCTTCATATCTGGAAACAATGTGGCTTATTTGCATTTTCTATTAAAAACATAAGGTGATTTTGAATAAAGTTTAATACAAGGCTGAAGATGAAGCACTATCCAAAATTCTCAAGTTACACAACAGAACAAACATTCCCAATTCAGCCTGGGACACCCATTTAAATTATCAGCTCATTGAAATCACTGACTGTAAAGTGTGAACCCTGTTTTCCCTTGGGGGAACAAATAACCACTGTACGTTCAATAAATGGCACAGACCATTGAGAGAATACAAACCATGATTTCTTTTAAAACAAAAAACTGAATACTCTCCTCCTTTCCTCCTTCAATCACTGCGAGTGCTGGTTAGCCAGGTAGAAATAGGTGATTATCTGCCCCCTGACTGCTGGGGGTCAGAGCCTGAGCTCTCCTATGCCTGAAGGAATGACGGCTTTGATGATTCTAACCACCAGTCTTCAATAAACTCACAGAACAATACTCTCATCTTCTGCCAGATTGGTTAAAATCAGTCTGGTTACTGAGGAGTTACTATGAAAGACTCATAGACACGGCAATTCCAGCCACGGATACGGAGTCGGGAATAAGTCAGCTACCCCTGCGCTCTGAAAGGCAGGCCCCACAGGAATGCTCCTTTGCCTCTTCTGTGGAAAATCTCCCAATCCTGACCGGATCAGGCTGAGATTACCAGAGGGCTGTGAACAGTCTCTACAGGATAACTACAGACTGACAATTCTCCCTGAATACCACACGTAGGAAAGACCCACCCACCCCGGAAACCCACAGAACTGACTGAACTAGTGCCACCTCCACTAAGCACTTGTGTGCACTGACTTCTCAGCATAAGCGGTTTTCTTTTGATTCCTTATCAGGTGCAGGAAAATCTCCTAAAGCCCTGTTTCAGCACCATTAAACCACCTGGAGATTCTTAGCTGCTTCATACTTCAGGCAACTGCACACGCCAAAGGATCTACACTCATGTGGCATACGAGCACCTTATCTTTCTAGCCAGATTGACATAAATCAATTTGATTAAAAATACATGCAAAAAACCTCAAGTCTTTATTAAAATTTAATGAATAGCAAAAGGTATTTAAGAAAATGAAGGAGCAATTACATGAAAGGAGTTTTTAGCACTTAAGCACAAGAGCAAACATTATACACAAACCAACAAACCAGTTTCCCGTGTCTTCAAATTAATTGAGTCACGTCCAGCAGCACTGCCTGAAGGAAGAGCCAGTACAACCTTCACTGAATACAAATACAGACCCTACACTAAAGTCCCACGAGTTGTCAGTACATTCCTGATAATATTTTGCTACCCCAAAAACGACCTCTATTTGTGCTAGCTCACTGAAGCAATCACATTTAATGGGATATACGTTTAATTCCCCTTGCTCTCTCTATTCTTTTGCTGAATACGGGCTCCATTTGCAGCCATTTGGATGAAAAAATCACTATTTTCTAATTTCTCCATTCATGCCTGTTGCCTGCTGCAGCTCCTACCTCTGCAGCAGCAACACTTGCATTAAGTGTTTTTGCAACTGATGTTGGGAGAAGAACCACTTTGCCTGCAAACTTCCCATTCCAAAAACCCTTATCTGAACAAACCCCTTCAGATCGCAATTCCAGGCACGGGGGAAAGAATAGAGAATACATTAACACTGAAATATAGTCCCCTATAGCACAGGAAACCAGGAAAACAGCTCAGTTAGACTAAGAAAGGTTTTAAGAGGTACATTACAATGGGGTGAAGCACGAGACGGCACCTTCGGGTCCACGACAGCGGATGACAAGTCGAGATTAGAGATACTTCGCTCACTGCTTTTGGATCCTCTCCCAACAGTCTGCAACCCCTGGCAGCCAGCGGTGCGTGCAGGGTGTGCAGGAGGGGACAGCCGCCTGCAAAGGGACCGAGCCCGGGAGCGCTGCGAGGAGGGCGGCACCAATCGCGATGGCAACTGTCGCCGATGAGAGGGCACTCGTCAGAGGACGCGGGGCGTCTCCATGGGAACCCCGGCAGCGGCTCCAGCAAAGCCCCTCGGGGCAGGAGCGGGCGGAGGGCGGTGGCTGCCCGGGCTCGGTCCTGGCCGTGCCGCGCCCTCCCCGCCCGCCCCCGCCCTGGCGGAGAGTGCCGGCCCCCCCCCGCGCCGCCCACATCCCCGCCCCCGCCC
>VZTH01011890.1:155129-295156 GCA_013397815.1 Aleadryas rufinucha | reverse complement strand
CCGGCCTGCCGCCGGGACCCGGCCCACGGGAGCGCCCGGGCCGCCCGAGCGCCTGGCCGGAATCCAGGGGGGCCAGGCCGGGGTACAGCCCCGGAGCCGGGGACCCCCGCCCGCCGCTCCTGTTGCTCATCCCCGAGTTCCCAGTGCGGTGGCACCGGGGCGAGCGGCTGCCCCTTGGCTGGCCCGGGGGACAGAGCCGTGTCACGCAGTCGTGGGGCTGCCTCGGGCTTTGCGTGGGAGAAGTAGCGCGCTGAGCCTCGGGGGCAGCGCGACCGGAGCCGGGATCCAGGGATCCATGGCTCCGGGAGCAGCCAAGTGCAGGCAGTGCCCTCTGACCGGTGCTGGGAGTGGGGGAGAGGCACAAAACCAGGATGGGGTCCTGCGCTGTTCGGCTCAGACATAGCAAAGGTTGTGCTCAGACGTAGCTTGGAGGAGTGGAAGGCTTCAGTGGTGGGTGCTGGTCACTGGGTACCTGGCCCGTGGTGGGAAGTGGTGGAGAGCCACACTCTGCTTTTCCTGTATTCCTGGGGTGGGACAGGGAGTGTGAGCAGTGGTTGGGACGAAGCGTGACCTGGGAGAAAGAAAATAGTTGTAGTATCCATAGAGCAACTTAAAGGGACATGACTGCCAATACCAGTGTCAAAAAACTTAGTTTCTGGGAAGACAGTGTGAGTTTAATTAAACTAAATTGAGCTGCTTTGTAAGTATTGATTATTTCAGTTGTGTTCCACACGATTCTGTAGCTGCGCAGAGTCAGTCTAGTGATAGCATCTATTGTTCAGGTTGTTGAGGAATGAAAAACCTTCTCCAGGTCACACCACCAATGCAACTGTTCTTAAACTATGTCCTGTGTTTGATGGGATGGATGACATTAATGTCTGGGTTCAGTAACGTTTCTGTGTTATTATACTAGTGAAAAAGGAGTGGTGTGAGAGAAGGATCAATGCAGATTCTGTGGATCCAAAGCAGTTTGGTCTTGTCTAGTGCTGTAGCGAGGTTGTTTGATGGGTGTTTCTACAGTATAACCTATCCACCCATGAAGAAGTCCCTGGGCCACAAGGCAGTGTGCAGGTTGTCTGTCAAAAGGTGTTCTGACCATGTGAAGAAGTTCTTCCTGTTACAGAATTAGAAGCCAGTTTTTTCTTTCTGACTCAACTGTGATGACTTTTTGTTGGAAAGCCTGAGAAAATACACATAGGGGTGCAGAGGGTTTTGAAATGACACGCCAACCTGTGATGCAGCGGGATTTCCTGGTGAGTGGGAGCAGGGGGGCTGACTTCAGGGTTGTGATTAATCTGAGAGGATGTAGTTTTTACTGGCTGCTCAATAGAGAGTGTGCAGTTGAAATTCTACGTTGGTGCTGCTGATGGACATGTGGATTTACAGCGGTGGGAGTGGGTAGTGGGGACGAAGCTTTTCTGAAGCTGGGTAAACAGTTAGTGCCAGTTCTGGAGGTTCAGAGCACTTCATCAATAGCCCCTGTGTCCAGAGGACTGCAGCCCACGGTCTCTGGTGCTTCCTGACATTTTACAAAGGGCTGCTGTTGACTAGTTCACTGAGGGACAGCATTCTGGCCAAATGTCCATACCCAGTACGCTGTGGTCCGAAGTTGTGAGGGCAGCTGAAACCCTGGTACTGGAGCCGTGTGACTGGGGTCTCTGAGCTTACCAGCTGCTGTCCCTGTCCTTAGCCTGCCCTTCACGTTGTGCAGACTTGTATGTGACTTCTTCTGCAACTACAGCGCACTTTTTGAGAGTTGAGAAGGTTTGTGAACATTATTACAGCTCATATTTGGATGCATTGACAAAATTTGTTTCTTGGGGTAGTCAGAAACTCAACAAGTGAATATTTTTGATTTGAAAGAACAACATGTACCTCGACTTTGTGCTAGTGACTGTGGAATCTCATTTCTTTCCTTTGGTTGCAAAGACATGCTCTGGTACAAGTTGGCTAAATACTGGTAATTTAAATAACGTTTCAGTAGGCAAGTGAGCCTATAGAAGTGTAAGGATGCAGTGAGAGAAATGCTGAATTATGATGACTTTCTAAGAAGAGTCCTTTTACTGGGATGAGAACATGCCTTTATGGTAACATTGTGGTTTGTTTTCTGGTAACATGTACAAAAGCCTGTCACACCCTGCTGAGAATTCCAGAGTACCAGATCTGTAGTTACCACAAGACATACTGAAAGAGGCTAACTCTACCGAAGTTGTGCAGGAATGTTAAAGCCACAATTCAGATGCAGCACTGCTGAATGGCTGATTGGCCTCTCTGGGATCTCTCCATGCTGCACCTTGGAGTTTTGGGATGATGCTCTGGCTTCTGGTGCTTGGAGTCAAACCCAGAAGGTGATGCTGAATCTGGTGCCAAGATAAGGAAGTGCCTTATCTAAATCTGCTGTATTGACTTCAGGACTTAGAATGCCAGCCCACATCTGCAAGATACTTCCTGCTTTCTTTAAAGTTTTGGGGATTTACTTATAGTCACTCATTTATCAGTGGAGCTCTGAAACTCCAATTGCACATTGTCATCTCTTGCTTGCAGTGCCACTGTGTCTGCTCATTTGGCTACAAACAGAAAGGAGTAGAGTTGATTTTTTTTCTGGGAGAAGAAAGGGAAATCGTACAAAGTTTGAGTTCATGAGCAGATAATTGTTTTGTTGTTTCTACCCAGGGCATCCAGGGATAAGCAGTATTTTGCTTTTCCATGCTGATGTAGTTTTGTTGGTGTGGATGTTCAATATGTGATCAGAATACAGAAACCTATTTCTTTGTTCCCTTAGAAAATAAGTGGTTTGGAGAGCGTTACTATGACCCTCTTGCAACTTTTCAGTCTGAAAAATACACTTTCAAAAATAAGTGTTGTTTTGTGAAGGTGCACTCTGATTTTTTTTTGAAGGCAGACCTCACCTTCAGCTTGCTGAAAGAGCTGAAGTGAAGGAACTGTGGAGGGAATCTTGTCCTTAGTTGTGATTTTGTAGCAACTTGCTAATTTAATTTCTGACATGTCCCGTTGAAAGTCTGACTGTAGGCAATGGTTGCAGCACTTGACAGCTTGTGTGTCACTGTGAGAGAATACCCAGGAACTCGGGTGCTCTCCCTGTGGTTTGAAGGAGCCGTGCTCCTGGCTTTTCCAGCTTTGCCACATTTCCTTGTTTGCATCCCCGCAGGCATTTTATCGTTTGGAAAATGCTTTTTAATGACAGCAGGATGCCTCCGACAAGAGATCTGTCAGGGCCCAAACGGTGTCACCTGTGTCCCGTTCTGAACTATAGGTTCAACGTGAACCTGGTAAATTTGGTAACTCTGCCTAAATTTTGGAATATCTGTGGAGAAAATGCATATTTACAAATACAGGTAAATTCCCCATGAAGTACAAGTGGTGCAGATACAAAGCTTTTCATGCCTTCAGGCCTGTGACTTTGGTGAGTGCTGCTCTCTGTGCCCAGAGCTGGGAGCACTGGCTGGCCGAGACTCCCTGCTCTCATCCAGCCCAACGGGGAATTGGGTCTTAAAAGACACAAAAAGGCTGCACGTGGTGTGGTGGGACAGGCTCTCAGCCACAGTTGGCAGCATTATTAGACATGAGCGCTTGATGTGGGAGTGTATTGTGAGCTCCAGTCACACAGTTATTAATAATTTATTTCAGAATTAGGAGGAGGAGGTGGAATTCTTAAGCCTGTCCCCCTCCAGCTGAAGGGCAGGTTGTTTCAGGTGGTTCCCAAAAGTAATGTTTTACTAGAAGGCAGCGTGAGGCAACAGCCAGCCAACTGTGTTCTTTGCTGTGCAAGGTTTCAGCAGCAGCTATGTTATTTATTCTATAAATAAATCTAGTGAGTTTATATTCTGTAACTCTACAAATAGCAGGCTTGTATTATATTGGCAGGTTAGCTGAATGAAAACAGCGTTGACAGATTGTTCAGCTCATAGGAAAAAGATATTTCTTTGTAGAGTTACATAGGGATTATCCTGTGTGTCTGAAATGTTTCTAAATGTCAAATATTTTTCTACAATAAAATAATAAAAATCAAAACAATTAATCTTGGATACATTTTTACATACTAGAACACAGCATGTGGGGTTTTTTTGAAACCAAAATCAAATAACAAGCTGAGTATCTGTTTGCTCTCCCCCACAGGCGGGTTTCTCTCTCTCTCCTTTTAGGGTTAGAATCCCCAAGGACCTGGAAGATGCCAACATGTTTGTGTTTATAAGTAGAGAATGAAACTTCATTTGCAAATGGGTAATGAATTCCACCTTAAATGCATGCTCAGTGTGCCAGTTTTGTATTGTTAATTTCTAGATCTGTTCATTAAGACCACATGAGCTGGTTGCTGCTAGTGGAATTGCTCAAGATGGTTGAGCTTCTCTGCCAGCCTGCCTCAGCTGAGAGGGATCTGTGTCTCCACAGCTGCACAGCTCTCCCTTCCCTTTGTGCTGCTGCTGGCTTGACCTTCCCTGGAGCTGAATTCCCTGCCTGGCAAACTCCTCTGCTTGGGAGGGAGGTTTTTCTGCCCAGTGAATGAATCAAGTCAGGCTGTCAGAGTCAGGAGTTGATAGAGGTGATGCAAGGTCAGTGGCAGGAATACTTTTGGAGAAAAATGGTCTTGGAGATGGGGATCCTTCACGTGGGAGGTTCAGGCTGACTCAGCTGTGTGTGCCTGCGCTGGGTGTGGAGGTTCAGCATGGAGCCCATTGCTCTGTGTAAAGCTGGGGTTCTGTGGGTAACTCGAACCTTCACGGAATGCCCCCTGCCAGCTCTGCTGTCTGCAGCCTGTGTTTGTTGTTCCCTTCTTTGGGGCTGGTCCTGCCTTACCAGAGTAGCCTGGTGCCATCAGCACAGTGTTGGCATTCTCCTTCTCTGGATGGAAGAGCGTTCCAGTGTGGCCTCCAGCTCGCACTCGCAGTGTCACGGGGTTGTCTGGGTTGGAAGGGACCATCTTATCCCACCCCCTCGGGGACACCTTCTGCTCCAAGCCCTGCATTCCTGTGGGATTCCCCTGGTGGCCTTCCTGTGTGGTCAGAAATGACCACTTGGTTTGCTCTTTGTCTCCTCTCTCTTCACCAGGTAACCTGTCCATGCAAGGCCTGTTATTGCCATGGCAGCTGAATTTCTTTAAGGGCATTTTCTGAAGAGTCTTGTTAGATGCCTCTTGGAAATTAAAGCAGGCTTTGTCAAGTACACTCCACTGGTGTAAGGGAGGGCCTTGAAAAAACTCCTGTGTGGAACCTGGCTTTCCTGTACAAAAGGCAGGTTGATTTCCCTATCTAAATGCTGTAGTTTATTTAGTTGCCTGCAGTTTCTACTAAATTCGGCTCACTAGACTGTAGCATCAGTGTTAGGTGAGAAAGTAAACATTACTGTAAATTGTGTTCAAGAGTAAGCACTGCTTCAAGCAGTAGAATTTTATTTTGAAAGTTGGTTTTTTTTCTGGTTCACTTATGTGGCTTCTTTGGTGTCTGATAGTTTTGTTTTTCCCATATCCTTACTTTACTAGGACATTGCTTGTGGGAGAAGAATTAAAAATCTCTCTTCTAAGAAATGAATATTTTTAACAATAGAGAGGCACTTAGATATTTTGGGATTTCTGTTTTCCTGAGTTCAGTGGAAATTGGTCCATGCACTGATAATTATTGATAGTGGAGATGGAGAAAAGGACAGAGAGAAGGATATATACACAGAGTACACTCCTGCAGGCCTGTTCCTGTTGGATACTGGGCTTAAAGAAACCCAAACAAATGGTTGCAGTGATACTGTAAAACAAACAGTGTAGCACAGGGAGTGCAAATCAGCACTGCACAGATCATCCTTGCACACAGAGCTGAGCTTGGAGGGACTGCTGCCTTTGGCTGCCTCCAGACTGTGCTCAGCCATCTGTAACCTTTGTGCCCGGCTGTACAAAGTGCTCTGGGAATGGCAGTGAGAGGGGAGAAGGAGAGCTCCAGTGGTAAGGGAAGCCCTTCCCCAGGCTTGGCCACAGTTTCGGGGACTCTTTGAGTCTCAGATCATGGCTTGTTTATTCTTCACCTCCTTTCAGTTCCACCATCCCAGTGTTTCCCTTAAGCTCTTTGAGGCTTTTTCTGTTTTAGCACTAGCTGATTGTTCTGCTTGTATTCACATAAATCAAATAGAATTCACCTATAAGGTGTCCTTTTTCATCCCTCTGAAAAGGGTCAGTGGACATGGTCAGAAGAAATGGCATCATTTCTGTGGGTTTGTGCATCTCTTTTGTTTCCCTAGTCAGACGAGTGATTTTTTTTTTTTTTAATATATCTTGTTTCTGTAAGCTCCATTTGGAACAGTTTTCTCTGACAAAGCAGTAAGATGGAGCTGAAATTTAATTCCTGTTTCAAAAGGGTCTAGGGAAGTTTTGAATACTAATTACTGTGCTGTTGTACAAGATACTGGACATGCTCAGAACCCGGAGAGGTGTGTTTCAATATTGAACTGTTACACTTAGTTTTCTTCCCAAAAGGAAGCAGAGAAGCTGCTTGTTTTTGCTTTGCAAAAGGAAAATTTTTACACACTTGAGTTCGTGTTGGTGGAACTATAAAGCACCAGCATCAGGGACAGTAAGCACTGGTGTAGGGGCTTATGTAAATCCTATTGCCTGATGTTAGTATTAATTGGAAATTTCTTATCTTGGAGGTAAATGTTTGTGAATGCCAGAGCCATTAGAGCTGGGAGGACAAGCCTTTTCCATTGGTATGCCTTACTTTTCTGATTTCTCATTGATGGTTGTTGATTCAGAGCTGTTGGTGTCCTGGTGGCAAGTTGAGAAGGAAGGACAAGGGCTAAGAGAGAAGGCTGAGGGATAACAATCGAAGGAAGCAAAGTGTCACATTTGAGGGGTGGAGGGAGGAATTGTCACTTGAAGCTGCCATTATTTCCTGGACATTTTTTTTCCCCCAGGCAAATGTGTTACTACAAAACTGCTAAGACTTGAATGTGTATGCTTTTCTAAACTTCCAGAATATTTTCTTGGTGATCTCTGCCAGTGAGGATTACCAGGCCTTTTGCAAGAGTGTGTCATTCATCAGCATCATCCATAGCATTTGTGCAGGACTTGGAGCCCCTGTGCAATGGCAGGAGGTACTACCAGCATTTTCTGCAGTAAATTCTGAGCTATTGGCAGGGTATGTCACTGATGGAGTTTTATTGTGAAATACACAGCTGAGAATAACCTTTCACATCTTCCTTGCCCATACATTTTTGGCAGTCAGCTTCTTTGTTGTCTGTCCCTCAAACAACTTCCTTGACCTAAAGTCATGCTTTGATAACACCCACATCCAGAGCTGAGCTATTGTGTCTGCCTCTGTTCTGAAGGCCATGTGTTGCTCCTCTTTGTAACTCGTGCTTGCATTCAGGCCGATGTCAAAAGATAATGACTTTGTGTGGCAGTGGTCACAAAAAGCATTCAGCGTGTGGGACAGTCAGCTCTGATTTGTGGTTCCCCAATTTTGATCTCTTCACCCACAGGCCTGGTAAATGACAAATAGCACCACTGAAGTGTCACAGAGTGCCACCGGAGTTATTTATGCTGCTGGAATCCCGAGCCTGTGTGCAGGTTCACTGGTACTGGCAGATGTGAGCCTGACGCAGGGAAGAGCTTGTGGAACTAAGCTATCATGGAACAATTACATCATTAAAGAGCATGGGGATGTAAAAAACCAGTGACTTGCAGCTCTCCGGAAGAAATAAATTCGTGGTGAGCTCTCTTTGCACCAAACGAGGCGTCAGGGGTGAGCAGAACAGGCTGTTCCTGGCGCGTGATGGGGGCAGCTGGTAGGGAAAATGGTGTTGTGCAAAGTAACTGCAGCTCCTGCAATTCCTCAAGTAGCTTTTTTTATTTACTTATATAAGAAAGAGGTGTCCTTTTTAATCTCTGGTCAAGCTATCGCTGGTGTTGGTGGCATGTCAGGCTCTTTGAGGGAAGACCCAAGAGCAGCACGAGTGTGTCGAGGCAGTGTAGGAACCTTCCTGCGGCTCCTGCATCTGACATCGCTGTCAGAGCTCCCTGAAATGGGGCCTCGCTTGGGAAGACAAAAAGCTGGGGAGAAGGAAGGGAAGAACATGCTGGTGGAAGGCTAGAAATGATCTGAATATCATCTTACATTCACCACACTTGCCTATTAATAGCCAACAAAGAACAAAAATTTAACACACAGGGTAGCCTCATTTGTATTATTTTTCCTTAGCTGTAAGCTCACGCAGTTTGGGACTTGGTTGCTGGAGATTTTTTTTAATCCTCAAGGGGAACATTGGTTTTTGCATTGTTATAGATGGCTCAGATGAGCGCGCCTGTGGTTGAGATGGGTATTGTTAGGCAGTTACTCCCATCTTGTTTCAAATAACACATGCCTCTGACAAACCAACTGTCTGGACTGGAAATTCCTGTGTTAAGTTTTTAGCTGCAGATTGGTTGTGTTTGTGGTGTTCCAACAAAAGTTAATCAAATTGATTTTTGAATATGAGATTAAGGATTTTTTTTTTTTTCTTAGGTGTGGTAAATACACATTTATTTTTTTCTGAGGATTTCAGTGGGAAATTCCTGCTGAGTTTTCATGCTTTAGGGTAAAGGCCTCTGGCTTTAATGAGATCATTATTTAGTTGTTAAAAAAAAATCCACATAGCTTGACCGTTTTATAATTGTCTGCAAAATAATAAGTAGTAGCTTGGTTGGACTTGGAGATTTCTTTCTTGCAGATTTTGTAGTTGTGCAGGTTTTGCGTAGGAGCAGGTTGCGTGTGCCACACAGACAGCAACCTTCCCTGCATCCTTCCAGCTCTGTGGGAAGGACAGGAGTTGGACAGACATCAGTCTGCTACTTGTGAACAGAAGCCATTCCTGAACACCGGACTGTGTGAGGCACAACTCCCCAGGTTTGGAAACCAGGCTTTGATTTATTGGTCTTGCCATAAAGTTGCCAAAAGGTGGATCTTGTCATTCGGGTGTCTTTTGTGCTTTATCCTTGTTTCCTCCAAAGCAGGCAGGTTACTGAGGGCTCAGATAAGGAACAAATGTTTTTCCTAATTTCGTTTAGGAGAGAACATCTATTTTGGATGAAATCTCTCGGAGGAGCTTGAACAGACAGCGGATGGGAAGATCAGTAAACCCAGCAGGATATAACAACATCGTGTGCTTGGGCACTTGAGAATGTCACAGAGGAATATGAACTAAAGGAGCAAAGTCATGTGCTTTTAACCTGGCCAAGAGCTGACTGATGGTGTTGAGATGAGAGCTGTTGGTGCTCAGAGTGCATTCTGAGGGTGCACAGAAGGGTGCACCTCCAGAGTGTTTCAGTTTGGCTGCAATCCCAGGTGGAAGCTTCCTCTCTTGGGGGCTCTTTGGTCACTTTGTTGTGTGAGTGTCCATGCTCTCGCCACTGGAACCCAGTGGCTCTAATACCATTTTCCCCCCTTAGTTTTAAATGTCCTGATCATATGTGATGAGAAAAATTGACGCCACCCTGCCTGCATCGTGTTCTTTTCCTTGCAATATTTTTTCCTTACCCTTCCTTTGCAGCTGATAAGAATTTTCCTGTATTACTAGCAGAGATTTAACCTTGCAGTATGATTTCTTGAGGACCACTACCCAAAATGTTGCAGTGGTTAGTAGTGTCATATAATACCTGCTCTGCAGTCTTCTAGCCCTGGCTTTCAAGTAGAAATAGTCTATTATTTAGTTTTATAATTATTTTCCTTTAAGAACAGTAGTTCATTTTTGAAAAATTGCAAAGCATTTATCACTTACACGTCTCCATCCTCTAACTGGGATGTGCTGTGTTGTGAGAATAGATGCTAGAAAGACTTTACTGTTGAGGTTTTAGTTAATGGAAGAACTGGTATTGGAATATGGTTTTCTCTAATTATTTTATTTGAATTTTTTTCACTGATTTGTTTTGTGCATTGCTGGAATCTCTAGGGACACAACTCTTAAGTCCAAAATCATCTTGCTTTTACAGCCATTAAGGGATATTAAAGCTGTACACCTCCGTCCAGTCTTGTATTTTACTGGAACAATGGACTTGTATGAGGATGGTTATTTATTTACTTTTACTTTTGTGGCTCTTCCTGGGCTGTCTTTGTTTCTGGAAGAATAGTGAACAAAAAAACAGTGGAGAGATCTTGAGTTAATCCCTTTGTCTGTCTTGGGGTGAGACAATTTACAATATTCTTGACAGCTGCTTGTCTAATCTCTTAATTGCTGGAAATTTCACTGCATTTCCTAAGCAGCTTATTCCAGTGCTATATATTCTTCCTGACTGGTTTGTTTCCAATGTTTAACTGACACATATTGCAGTTAACTTTTGGGTTTTATTTTGTCATAGTGAGCTATCTGGTGTACCTGAATGTCCATAAGCTGTCTCTTTTTTTTTTTTTTTCTCCTTGAGCTCTAACACAAACTGTGTCTTTGAGTTTCTCGGTGTTTCCTCCTACCTCTGGTTTTCTTGTCCTCTGGTCCAGCTTACTGCTTTGTAGACTCTCTTCTGTCAGTTCATATCTTGAAGCCTGGGCCCCCAAACTGGGCACTCTGCTCTGATGCTGATGATTTAGTGGTGCAAGGTGGATTGTTCTTCATTTATTTATTTATTGTGATGAGCTCTTCACGAGAGTCCTTTGCTCTTCCCTCATTCTTTTGTTTGTCATTCATGGAAGGCTTTGCAGGTCGTCCCAGGGGTCGAGAATCTGCCTTAGCTGTGCTTGGGTATCTGGAGTCACTCTGGATTTCTGTCACCGAGAGGCACGGTCACCCTTGTCACAAAGGGAGGGATGGAACTCGCCCGCATTGAAGGTGATTGCCACTGGTGAAACAAACGGGTATTGGCCCGTGACAGGGGCAGCTTCCCCTGTGTGGTTAGCACGGGCTAGAGCACGAACATGGGGGCAGTCCTTGGCTGGGATGGCATCAGACTGGAGCCCACGCTCTCCCCTTGCTCCCGGCGAGGAGCGTGAGGATGCTGCTGCCTGATGCTGCTGCCTGATGCAGTTGTCTGTGCTGTCATTTGATTAGCTGCAGTCTTCAATATTCATGAAGAGCACTGAAGAAAGAGGCTGCCTTGTTTGTTCAGGATCAAGCTGTTGAAAGCATACATGGAACATCGGTTTCTCTACATCCTTTGATTTCAAACGCTGCTTTTTTGTTATTATAAAATGGTACAAGTCTTCATGACGACTTTGACAATACGGAAAGAGGACTTGTATTTTGTGGTAAAAGTATAGTAACAACTGTAAGAGAAAAAACTGGGAAAGAAAATTAAAAGATGCTAAAAAAGTGAAAAAGGGGGGATGCGTTTAATGTGAATGTAATCTGTGTGTTTCACAGACTTGCCCTAAAATTTTTCTCAGAAACAGCTGTCTCCCAGCATGGACAGCATTTGCAGCTTTTGTTTCTTCCAAACTGTAGGTACATTTTTGCACCAAGCAGAGATGTTTTGAGCCTTGAAACCAGTCTTCTAGTTATGACATCATTAGCAACATTTATTTATTGCCTGTTTGGATCCTGGATTCCTCATATCAAAGCATTTGTTTCCTATCAGTTTATAATCTTCAGGGAATAGCTTCAGACAGATCTGCTTTGGTGCTCTGCTGTTTTAAGTGCATGATGATTTGAAACTTGGATTTCACTCCTTGTTTGCTTATTCTGAAACTGCCTTTTGCTGTGTTCTACAAGCAAATTTGTCGTGGGACTATATTGGTAGAGGTGGGATGAAAATTTGAAGTTGATTAATTTATAAGTAAATAAATGGAACTGGGTTGTACCTTCTAGTCTTTAGTGAATTTTGTTCAATTGGTAGCTTTATATTGATAAACATACCTAACCTTTTTTTTTTTTTTTAAATGCTTTTTGTCCTCAGTGCTTTCCCACCTCTTTTTTTTAGGTGGCAGTCGGGGCTATCACCTTTGCTGCCCTCCTGTCACCCCCAAGTGTCTGCTTTTGACTGATAAGTCTCTGTCCCCTCCACCCTTGTCACTGCTTCCTCTAGGAGCAGTTTGGCTGCTGCTTGGAGCACAAGGCCGTGTGCCTGGGAGGGCTGGAGATGGTTCCAGGCCATGCCTCGGGGAGGGGTCAGGTGCTGCACGCAGGGCTGGGTTAAACCGGGGACGTGGGGAGTGTCCCTCAGCAGCGACAGTGCCGTCTGCCTTTGCCGGCTCGGCAGCAGCCGCGGCGCTTGTACGGGTGTTCTGGAGACACAGCGAGGGAGTTGGACAGCTTTTAGTAGCTAGTTTGTCAGCAGATGAACGGGATTTTGAGTAGCATAAAAACGCAGGGGACAGTGACTGAACAACCTCCCTTTGGTGCCCTCAGTGCAGCTGCAGCTCCCCGGCGGTGCCACTGCGCTGCTGGGGTGTGTTAGTACGGGTGTGTGGGAAGACAGGGAACTACCTCTGCAGGTCAGGGAGCTCTCAGTGGTGTGATGGTTGGGAATTGGGGTACTGAGGGTTGGGGTGGAGACGCAGGTGGTGTTTTGGTTCTGTACTTCTGTGGCTCCCAGCCTGATGGAGCACACTTTGTTCTGTAGTTGGGCATTTTACTGGGTGGGGTAGCACAGAGTACAGCAGGAAATGAGTGACTGCTCAAGGAACCTGGCTAGTTCTCTGGGAATATGGCTTTCTTCCCTATCATTGCAGCTGGGAGGCCATCAGCACTTTATTCTTCCAGTGTACCTCCCAGGGAAGCTCATCTCCATGATTACATCACTCATCTTACTGATATATCTCCCTTTTTAATAGACTAGGAAGAGCCTTGTCATCAATCTCTTACTTTCCCTTCTAATAGCCCTCAAATATCCAAGGGAAATAAAAGTCAATTGCTCTTGGATCTCTTGAGAGTTTGGCAGTGTGTGTGTATAAGGTGCTTGAGCTTTAAATCAAAATCCATTCAGTCTTAGGACATCTTTCTCTCTGGTTTCGTCCTTGTCGTGCATAATTCTGCCAGTTTCTCTTCTGCTCTGTTCTCTGTAGACTGCAATATTTTGAAGAATCCTTTCCTTGCTCAAGCTCTGAAACTGTTTTCCTGCCCCTCCTCTTCACAGTGGCTGTATATAAGTTCTTGGTTAACAGACTCAACAGTTTAGTATTAAAACAAGTTGTTTTATCACAAACTTGTAACTCTTTCTTATCTGAAATTAAAGTAAGAAATTTAAGAAAAAGAAACACTACAACAGAGCAAAACAACAGCCAGTGGGAAGGGGAAGCTAAAAGACTAAATATGGGGCATAACAACTCAAGGCAGAATTTCTTGCTTCTCACAGCCAAGAACTGGATGGTTGGTGTCAGGAGCAGGGATCTCACCAGCTACCTGACAGTGGTTTATCCCTAAAATAATTTTTGCTTAGGAACTTTTAGACATTAAGGATTCATTTTCCCCTGTAACTTGGGAGCTCTGCTCAGAAAACAGGTGACTGACTTTTAAGTGTTCATTTCAATCTTACCTTGCTCTTTTAATGTGAATTTTTTGTTGACTTAAGGAAACTCTCTTATATTTGCAAGTCAGTATTTAACTACTGTGCTAATTGTTTTCTCTTCCATTTCCCTGTAATGGAGTTTAATTTTGTCCAAGTCTTCATCAGTCTGGGAGTTTGCAAGCAGATTAGAAATTAAATTGTACAGTAGAGAACAAGCAATAATAAATATCCTTTTAAATGTTCATTTTTAAATAATAAAAAGAATTGTAAAACCTCTCCTGTTAAAAATGATGCTTTGAAATGTGTTCTGGGTACCATTTTTCTGGTGAACCAAAATCGCATTATGTTTTCTTTTTTTTTCCTTTGGCAATTAATCTCATAACTCATTTTCCCAGATCATTCTTCTGGTGTTTTAGTAAGCTCAGCAACCTTTTTTCAGATGTGGCTGCCAAATTGCATTTTCTTGTCAGAGGAATATCTTCTGTCTGCAAAGAACACATGGACACTCCTGTGACAGAAACATTAGCTGTTCCACCTCTGCTCACTGTGTTCAAGTATCAGTGCCCCCTCCTTTGAGGAATAATTGAAAACGTGTGGAAGAGGCTTTTGTACCCATTGGTAAGGAGCTCATGAAACTTTTTATAGCTTAAAAGATAAAATTTTCACAGCATTGCCCTAGGAATTCTGGAGAGATGTTTTTAGCTTCAGTGCGGGAAATTTTGCTGAAACTAATAACTGTCTTATTTTGCATTCTGTTAATCTGCCCAGTGTGCCTGGAACTGCAAGATGGCTGTATTAACTGCAGTTAATATGTGAATAAACCATAAAATAATAGATAATATTCTTTATAATATATATACAGTATATAAAATGAATAAAACATGAAATGTTGACCAGTTCCCTGAATTCTGACTGCAAAGGAAGGTTCAAGGTTCAGGAGTGCTCAGGGCTGGCTTTCACTGGTGCTGTAGGTTCAGAGGGCTGGCACTGAAACAGGCTGGTCTTTAATAGTGCAGTACCCACAGGTTCTATTAGATGTGATGTTTAGGCTCTGTATTCTCACATCTACTCATGGTGCTCTGTCTACAAGGTCACATCCTTCTTACAGTTCTGGTTTTGAATGGTATCTACAGAAATAAGAAGTTGTGGACAGGATTCGACTTCACTTTTTTTTTTTTTTTTTTTTTTAATTGAAGAATATAAGAGGAAAAAACCCACAGGCCTAAAAACCTCAAACACATTCAAGGGTGGAGTTTTTGCTCTACGTAGTGAATTACCTGTGAATTATCTGGGAGTTCTGTATTCAGGACTTTCTGTACTTAGGAAGGATGTGTGATTTTCAGCATGTATATTTTAGGACGCTGAATGCCTGCTCTAAGTGCACAGTGAAGTCCAAGTTTCAGCCTGCAGGTCAGGTAAGACAGGTGCCTTCCATAGCAAATGCACAAGTAATTCCCAGTGCTCCTGCAAAAGAGGAATAAGCCTAAAGGCATTAGTTAAAAAAGGTGGTCAGTTCCCTTTCCTCTCCTTGGCAGTATTAAGACCAGAGCATTTTTGATAAAGAAATGTAAAAATCGGTGCTGGGAATCTCACTAGAGTTGCACAGCTTTTGGAGCTCCCACTCATCTTGTGTTCCCTCTTCCAGCCAGGTGTGGGAACGCCAGTTAGCAATCCTGCAGGGATGTGCTGCTTCCCAAGTGCCTGGGGGCCTGGGATAGGCTGATAACGTGTTTTGCCATAGATTTTACAAATACACCTTAAAGTGGCATATCCTGCTTGAAACCCATTATTTAGAAAGCGAAGTGTGACAGAGAAAGGAGAACATGGTATTCACAGCAGAACAGGCCAGGCTGAGGTAAAGAATAAGAGGTGGGATTGCTCTTTTCTGCTGGTCATGGGCTGGAAATCGATTAGTGTTGGACTTGAAATATATAATTAATGATGAAAAGAGCCACTGGCAATTTGGAGTGTATTGAACATGAGCTGTGTAATGAAATAGCGAGGTGAGCTCAACCACTTTAAATAGGAGAACCTGTCATATCTGTAATATTAAAAAGCTGTCTTAGTATTAGAAAACTGAAGTGTTAGAGTACTCAGTAATTTATAGTATTTAGCATTAAAAATTGGAACGAGCTAATTATGGGTATTAAAATGGCTGCAATAAAATTTGAACATTGAAAGTTTGTAGAAGCTCTAAGCAGTAATTAAGGATGCTGTTTTAATATAAAATTTTTAAAGTTGAGCAAAGAAAAATCCTCATGCAGCTCACAAGGGAAAGTGTAGGAAGAAAAATCTGCTTTTAAATTCTTGTTGTCTTTTACTGGATTTAGTTGAATAACTAAGAAACATGAAACTAGACTATCCTCTTCTCGTACATAGCATGGTTTGAGATATTCCCGTGTCCTTACTAAAATTGGAGAAGATAGTCCTTTGCATGTTTATCTAATTTTATACTTCAGTTGATAGGGGATTAGAGACTGCATTGTGAATTTTTTGTCTACTCTGTTTTCTGGGATTTTTCTATTTTAGAGCTTCTGAGATCACAGTTGAAGTAAAAGCTATACTTTTTTGCCTAATCAAGCAGCTTCCTCATTTTTAACTGGTGAAATATTTTTGGCACCCTGTTCTCAGTCTGACCTTGCTGGGCTACAACTGCTAGGAGGATGGCAGCTCCCTGAAGAAATGGGGGAAAGCTCTGCTTTTAGCTGCCTCTGGATGACCCTTTTGGTGCTGGAACCTCCTCATGGAGCAGTCAGAGAAAATTAAGTCAAACTCCCCATCAACCTGCAGGCCTTTGGATAAGCTCAAACAGTAGCCAAGAAGCTCCTGGGAGAGGGGAGAAAGCTCTTTGGCAAGAAGTTGCAAAGTCTCACCAACTTCTTCAGAAGCTCAGCAGGGGCTTAATGAATTATCTGAATATTGAGTTGTCACCTGGAAAGACTTTTCCAAAAGAGATTTACATTACCTGTGTTCTTGAGCCATCCACCCTCTCCCCTTCCAGACAGGTAATGGTTCATCAGTGACACTGAGTTGGATTAAGAACATTACTCAGACTGAGTAAGATTAAGTAAATAGAACGGTGGCTTTCAGTTTGCCAACAACTTCTTTTTTAACTGCTTTCCACTGGAGATAAGCAGGATTTTTCCTTCTTACCAGGATGTGTCCCTTTCTGCTAAAATTTTGGTGGTGTTTCTTTAGCACATGCTTTTGCCATTCATAGTTTGGGCCATGGCAGGTTTGAAGGTTCAGGCTAAAGACAGGGGGACATGTAGAGCTCAATTTTAAACTCTGTTTATGGATAAGTAATCTTTGTTCGTTGATACCTGGGTTTATTGATGAATAATCTTTGATTAGTACCAGCATCATTGACTCCTAATGAACATCATTGCCTTTCTCTAGGAATACCAATGCAGGAGGATTTGTGTTGAATTCTAGCTGTTCTAGGCTCTGTGCCTCCACTAAATGGAGTTTGAGCATGTCCAGTCACTCTTTTTGAAACTCAAAATAGGACAATTATTAGCTTGTGTGTCACTGAACAAATAATTCTGGAAACGTTTTCATTTGCTCTTTTGCTCTAAGTTTTACACTCACTGCATTTTCCTTGGGAAGTATTTCTTAAAAATAAAGCTTTTACTTGGCTTTCCCTCAAATCAGAAAGTGCTTGTTCTTGTTACATCTAGCTGTTCCACAGGTGGATGGATATTACCTGGACCACTGGACTGAATTCTCCACAAAATAGTGGCAGGGCTCTGAGAGCACTCCTTTTGAGCACTGCAATTATGTGCCCTTCAGCACTTCTCTTAACAGGACCCTGATCAATAAGTACTTCATAATTTCTCGGGTTCACTTCAGATTGAGAGAGGATGTCAGTATTAATGTGTTCAAATTATTCTCTGGAAGCAATCATGCTGTTAGTTCATTCAGCAGACAAAATCAACTTGACCTGGACCAGGAAGCTGCATCTCATCCTAAACCCTTATCATCATTTATTAAACCCTCTGCATTCATTGATGTTGCCTGTTCATACTGCTGCTCTTCATATTGTCAGAGAAAGCATTAACAGCTTCCTCTTCTCTGACATTATGTCATGGTTTCTCAGAAGCCACATATCAGTCTTAAGTTTTTTTGCTTGTATCACCTCCTTTCTCTAATTCTTGAGCCTTTCTTTCCCCCACTAAAAAATAAATAAGTAAAAAGACCACCAACTCAGAGGGGCAAAATACTGAGCATTAAATCCTGTGCTACTAAAGCTCTGGGATTAAGAGTTTTTTAGCTGCTGAATTCTGGAAGATTTTTGAAACAAACCTTTGAAGTAAGAAATGTGTATTAATTTGGAAACAAAGAAATCAATCCTTTAAAACAGTTCTGCAGTACACATTTAATTGTCTGTGTTTATTCCAAAGGCTTTTAAGGTAGAAAAGAAGCTTAAAGATTTTTGGCTAATACATGCTACTTGGATAGAAACCCAAGAATTTTAACAGCTGTTTTCTGGAGAATGTCTTGGCTTTTTTTATTCTCGATGATTTATATCTGTATGGGCAGTTTGATGTCACCTTTTGCAGATTCGTGGTTTTCAGTTTGGTTCTCTAAGGCAGTGTGGCTTTGCAAGTGTTTGTGTCACTCCTGGCACTGCCAGGGCAGTGGGACAGAGGAGGGGACAAGGGAAAGAAGCTCGGGGTACTTTAATATTGCTAATTTTTGGTCTTTTCAAAAGGGTTCAGATTTTTTATGGTTCGATATGTTATTTAAATGCATTAGAAGAATTGAGCTGCTGCACGTCTCTTAAGAGCACAGCCACTAATTTCAATTAAATTTGGAGGGGGTGGGAGGTGTCCAAAAGTCAAATTCCTGCAGTTTTTGTGAAGGTAGGTAACTGGCCAAAGTTACTCTCTTAACATCTCTTTCCCATCCCTCTTCTACACACACTCCTAAATAAAAGCAAGAGTAGGATTTAAATTGTTAGAGAACTCACACAGAGTTACAGAACCATAATCCATGAAGAACCAAGCTTCATTGTTTCCACAGCTTGTGGAACTGCTGGAAAAGACAAACAGAAGGAAGGAGTAAGTGTGCAGCAGTCTCAGTTGGCCAAGCCCTACAAAGAAAGCTTTTATCAGTGTACCAGCATGGCAGCAAAGACTTCTGATTCTTTGGTTCCTGAAAACAGAAATAATGTTCTGGTTCTGGACGAAAATCTTCATCACAGTTTAAACTGGAGCAATTACATTCCCGGGAAAGGCAACAGGAGAGGCAGAAAAATGTATTGTACCTTCTCAGAAGTCCCCACAAAGCAGCTGATCAGATTTAGGATCTCACTTGATGGCTCATGATGTATTCTTGCAAATTCATTATTTTTAAAATGGGATTGTGCCTGATTCTTCCAAAGCCGCATAATCCATTTAGTGCATTGACAGAGAGAAATCTGTGTACCAATCACTGTTAGGTGAGATGTCCTCTGGGTGAGGAGATGGTTCCACTGTTTGCTGCTTTTCCCTCCTCGTTTCTCTGGTTGGTGAGGGCAGAGGGCTTGGTGCACTCAGCCTCTCACCCTCGGGCAGCCCAGATGCAGAATGGGAATGCACATTGATCATAAGAGGGAATATGGTTTTATTCTACTTTATGCATATTGTATAAGTTGTTATGGATTAGTATTTTACTTCTAATTTAAGAAGCAGTTTATTTGTATTAATTACTTTTTGAAATTTGACAGCTAGTTGGGAGCAATGATCCATTTACTGGGGAAAAATTTGGCTCATTTGAGGTTTCAGGTTAAATTTGACACCTTCGAATCTGACTCTTCAGTGCAAAATGAGTTTTATGCAGTACTGATGGCAAATGGGAAATTATTTCTAGTTAGCTAATAAATAGAACCCTAGACAGTTTGAAAACAGAAAGAAAACCCATCCTTTAAATGAAAGGAAAACCTGGTGAGTCCTACAGCCTTATTAGAAGTGTCTTTTAAGAATTGAAATATGGGAATTATCTTAATGATGAGCAGATTATTGGAAAAAAGCTATGTCGGATTCATTTAAACCATCAATTTTTCATGTTAGTGGTAATGTATTAATTTAGTAAGAAATTATTATGTTTGTGGGATCCTGATAGCAAAGCTGGCATTAATGTGGCCTTTTGACTTCCATCTGAAGAAAAAGTGGGAGCCAAAGGACCACATGAATTCTCAGTGATACGTGTCACAGTTCCAATGCTCAATCACAATGGCAAATTATGCAGAAAGGGACAGTGGGATTTTGTAAAACATCTTGTTCACGTGAAGGCCAGGGCTGTGTCTCCTCCTAACAGTGAGACAGCAGCAGTGTACAGGATAAAATGTAAAAGGTACATCTTTAGCATCAGAAGAACCCCAGAAATACTGGACCTAATTTGTAGGGGGTGTTCTGGGAGGTAGGTAAGAATACAGTTAAACACTGAACTCAGAACTCACTGTAGGCTGCTGCTGGAAGGTGTATCCAGCTTCCCTCCATCCTTCTGCCCTTGTTTGTCACACTTTGTGCTCTTGCCAACACAGTCTGCAGCACTTAACTTTTCAGAGGACTGTATTCTAAAATCTGTGAATGTTTTATTTTTCAACTGGAAGTGTTTCTTAGAAGAGGAGGCCTGGGAAAAGATATGAAGTATCTGAGCCCCGAGCAGAGAAGTAGGTATTTAGAGTGGGTTTGCTGGTACACTTGACCTTGGTGACAGGAATATAAAGGGGGGCACAGACTCAAGAACAAGGGAGGGTAGGGACAGGACAGGATGGGACCTTCATTTGGGTCAGTGAAGGAAAAGAAGCAGAGAGAAGTCAGAAGAAGCTCTGACTGAATCTGCAGTCCTTGAGCCACAGTCATAGAAGGAGGAGGAGAGGAAACTGCTCAAGTCACACTCTGCATGATCAGGATTCTCACACTGGGTCTGTGGGGGAAACCAGCCTCCTGAAAATGCGAAGGAGAAGCAGGAAAGCTGGTTCCAGCACGGCCTGGCTGTATGGATGGAGAAGTGGGCAGTGGCCATGGCATTCCAACTGCTGAGGAGCCACTGCTCTGTGAACTTCACCTGGTGCCTTGAGATACCAAGGTGGATGTCAAGACAGGTAGGGATTTTGTCCTGAATAAAGGGGAAGGTCCAGAGGGGAGAGGTAGTTTTGGAAAGACATGAGAGCAACTGTAGTACTGAATGTAGGTGGTAGTGAAAGCTGACCTGCATTTTTTATTCTCAGAGGGGTTTGTTGGAGTGGGATATAGCTACATTTTTGAATAAGAAAGGACCCCCAAATACATATAATATTAGGGAATGAAAAGTATCACCTAAAAAGATAATACTGATGCAAAATCTAATGTGTATAAATACAAGCAGTTGGGAAGATCTGGATTTTGGGAGTGTTCTGGAGAGTATCGCTGCACACATGTATTTGTCTTGTGACTGGGCTTTTGGCCTCAGTAGAAGTACAGGTCTTTACAGGTGTTTCTTCTCTCCCACATGGTGTTTTTATTATTGTAGATGTGTTTAAAAAAAAAGAGCCAGGAAATGGCACCACTTTTTTAATAACTTTGAAGATTAGGGTATCTTGCCTTTCTCAATTATTTAAAGGTTTGATTCATGAAACTGTGATCACCCAAATTCTGGATTAAAAAAAAAAAAGTTAATTACAGTTTAAGATTCCTGTTATAAAACCTGGAGAGCAGTGTCTGTTGGTATCTCGCTGGAAAGATTAAGAGAAACTTCATTGTCATATTTAAACAATACTTTTTAACTATCCCTCTGCCTCATGTCTGTTGCCAGCTGTCCACAGGTAGGCAGAAAAAAGTTCTTCCATCTTGATGTGAGAAAGGAGATTTTAAGGCAATGCTTTTCTTGCTGTTCAGAGACTTTTCAGAGTGTTACATTAAGTCTAACTAGAAATGAAACACTGGTTGATTGTGCCTCTGCCTGCTTTGCTCCTGTGAGGTGTCAGCCAGATGCAGTGAGATAGAATTGCCCCTGTACCCCTGACTCTGGGCCTCGCTGCCTTGGGGAGATGTGTATCTCACAGCTCTCTTACAATTTATTTTATATACGTGTAAGAATCAGACTTTCAAAGGCGGTCTTTGTTATCCAAGCTAAAAGGATTGGTTGTGATTCAGTTTTTAGAAAATCCTCCCTGTGAAGTCCAGGGCAAGTGGAAAGTCCCTATGGGAATCGTTGCACACACATAACCAGGCTGAGGTTCTTGGTGGAGCTCACTCAGACTGAGCTGCTCACTGAGGTCATGCAGAAGTTTGGGCAGGATTTCTGTCCTGGTGTCACCCCATCCAGCCACCAGCCCCTCACAGCCACTCGCTCGTTCCCCCATCAGCGGGATCGGAGAGAGAAATGGAAGGGTAAAAGCCGGACAGTTTGTGGGTTGAGAGGACAGTTTAACAGGGAAAGCAAAAGCTGCACACACAAGCAAAGGAAACCAAGGAATTCATTCAGCCTTCCCACAGGCAGGCAGGTGTTCAGCACCTCCAGGAGAGCAGGGCCCCAATACAGGTAACAGTGATATGGGAAGACAAATGCCATCACTCCAAATGTCCCCCCCTTCCTCCCTCTTCACTCCACTTTATATACTATGCGTGATGTCATGAGGTCTGGAATATCCCTTGGGTTGGTTTGGGTCACCTGTGTCCCTTCCCAACTTCCCAGGCCCCCCCAGCCCCTCCCCAGTGTTGCCATAGGAGGGGCAGGAAAGGCCTTGGCTCTGTGTGAGCTCAGCAAGAACAGAACCATCTTGCTGTCATCAACCTGTGTTCAGCACAAACCTTAACACAGCCCCACACCAGCCCCTGTGAGGGAAATTAACTCTATCCCAGCTGAAACCAGCACGGTCTCTTCTTTTATCTTCTGATACCCAGAGTGTCTTCCAGAAGGATTTCAGCTGGCATCAATACCAGTGTGTTGTCAAAGGCTGGGTGCTGTGAGAGCTTCATGTCTATCTCAAACAAGAAAATAAAACAGGAAAGCGGTTTTTATCTTTGTCATGTGAGAGAATGATTTGACTTGGATTTAGAGGATGTGAGAAAGGAAATTGAAACACTTTTCAAGGTCACGTTGGAGCTTGGAAGCTCTGCAGGCTTTCTCACCACGTCATTGATGCAGACAGCCCTTGGTGATCCAGGGTCTCTGCAAAGCTCATGGATCAACCTTTATGTTCTGTACAGAGAATATTCTGCAATTATCAGTGCAGTGAGCTTCCACTGCTCAGAGGAACAGTCCATGGACAGCACATGTGCCGTAGCTGAGATAGGCAAAGAACTGGAACTTAGGACATGCACTTGACTGAAAATCACCTGCTGATGTAAGGCACGGCTGTGAGAGGAAACAACAGGAGAGGAGCTGCTGTGGGTAGTACTGGAGTACTCTCGAGTTTCTAATGGTGCCAGTTGAATTTTCTTGAAGTTTTCTCTCTGAGATTAACTAATTGTCATTTTAGATGCTTAGTTCTTTCCTGTGCTTATGCTTTGTATGTAATCACCAGAAACTGATGGACACCTGCATCCAGAGAAAGGGGCAGTGTCACAGGCTTAGTCTGATGACAAATTAGAAACGACCTGACCACAAGACATCGTGAAGTCTGCTGAGGCTGAAAGTGGATACTCATTTTTTTGCTTACTCAATGTGTTTTAAAATCCATTGCTTCTTATTAGAGATTTCACCCAAAACACCTAACAGAAACCTAAATTAAATTGTTTTCTGTGTGTTTCTATAGATGATTTTGCAACTAAGGTAGACTTGCTTAAATTAAACATTTAATGATATTTACGAGTGATTTCCCCCTTAAAGACTGAAGTGAAGTTTTTTCATACTTCATGAATTTTGTGCACTTAAACAGGAATATGAGAGTTACATCTTGGTGCTAAATATGTGTCATTTGTTTGTTTTTTCCATTGGTAGTGAGTCTAAGCCCGCACTGGGTTTCCCCGTACTTCCTTTTGTGGACAAAAAGCCTGTGTGTTTATTTGTTAATTTTTTTTGGAGTGTGTGGTGTGTTCCTGTGAGCCATGGTTATTAATTGACAGATGAGTTACACTATGATGGCACTTAAAATGCACAACGTGTATTTCTGAAAGCAGTCGTTGCTATAGCAACTTTCTAGTAGGTCACTGGCAGTGTTGTGTGAGTGTGTGTGTATGATTTGGCTGTTAATGCAGACTAATACTGATAGAAAAATGAGAAATAGGAGAGTCAGAAAGAAGGTAGCCCTTCCCCCCTCCCTGTCCTCTCCCCTCAAAACAGCATAAGAGAATTTTGTGGAGGAAATGCTTACTTAGGATCTCGCACGTATTGGCAAGAAGCTGGCTATCATCTGCTATAATTAGATGCTTTCTTTCTATTTATGCAAAGATTATTAAAAAACCTCCAAATGGCCTTAATCTGACTCTGCTTTTTCTTCGACATCTTTAGAGTTTGTTTTGGAAAGGAATCCATACTCAGTTGATCCAAAAGTCATGTGTTGTGTTTATTGAGCATTAACACCTATTTTTGAAGCACATCTGTAGTATACCCTGGAATTTTGAGAATTTGGGGGTTTTCCCTCGTTTGTGAGATCTTTCAGCATGGTAAAATGCTTTTCTGTAGCAGTTTAGTCCAATGCAGATCTCCTGGTCCTGTTCTCCCTGGTTGTTCCCATCTCTTCCCTAGCCTAGTCCTGTGCTCATGCAAACGAGGGATGAACCAATTCAGGGAGCTGATCCAAATACAAACAACTGGAAAAGAGTTTTTAAAATTGCTAGATGATTTCCTGGATTGTACGAATGGGCAGAAAGCCACGTGCCAGTACAGCCGTAGGAGGGAGGAGCCACGGTGCCTGATGTTCAGGGCAGTGGACATGGATGGTAGTGACTGGCATTCCCAGACATTCATTCAGATGTTATTTCCCACTGACTCTGCTTTTTGTTTTGCTCTGAAACTTAGCTAAAAGTGCTGTGCAGAGGACTCTATCCCCAATTCTTTGCATTTTTATTTTTCTCTGAAATAATTCTCTAATAGTGTCTCCTGGATTTTTCTTTATTTTTTATTTTTTACTGCTTTGATTAGAGAGCATTTATATATCTCTTGTAAAGTGATCAGCCTATAGCTAGGCCATTATTTTGAGTCTTGAATTAACACTGCCTTAAGATAATAGAAAATGAATGACTTAAGGGAGCATATTCTAGATTGTGATAAATGAAAATAATGTCACATGTAGCAAGTGTTCTATGTTACTGTAATCTAATAGGTTTTTCTCAAGTTATAATGTGGAGTGTTTAATGTGGACTTTGTTTTGTGTTGCCTCTTTTGTTCTGCAAAAGCCATGAAGAAGCTGTGCTGCATTTGCAATTGAATCAATATGGTAGAATTGCTGTGCTGCCTGGATGGGAGCAGGGAGAGACTGTGGCGGGGAGGGCAGGAGGACTGGATCTGCTTGCTCCCTTCTCTTCTTTTCCAGTGTCCCCTGTGTCTCCATTCACTGGTTTGCTGGAAGTATCCAAGCTGCTGTAAAAAAAAAGGAGTAGGAACATGTGGTCGGGAGCAGGAGGAAAGAGCAGGGACTGCATTTTAAACAACAACAACCCGTCAGATTGGTTCAATCATTGTATGAAACCTCATCCCAAAACCCTATTGAAAAAGAAAGTATCTATTCCATGTTGGTTTGTTGTTGGGTTTTTTTACTCTTATTCTGTGATATGTAGTCATGTTCTCTGTGTTTTCAGAACTTGATTTGTGGAAGTGTTAAGTGTTGATATAACCCCTAGGAAAAAAACCCTTCCTTGATACTTTTTAAGTATTCAAATGATTGCTGAATGTGTTATTAAATATACTGGTGTATACTGTGTGCTCTGGAAAAGCTTGCTCTAACTTTGCCTCAAGGGTGAAGGCAATGCTTATAGATTAATGTTTACATTTATTTGAATAATTTGTAGGGAAATGAAGGTAGGACCAGGTACAAGAAAAATGAAAACTTGTGTCTTCCTTGTATTTTCTGTAAGGATTGTTCCTAGAGGAAATGTTCCCTTAGTTAACTCCTGGGGTTACAATTTTTAGCTAGAATTTGCTCTTGAGAATCCCATGGGAGTTGAGAATCTGTTTAAGGAAATGCTTCAAAATATTCTCACTCTTGCTGTTACAGCCTGGCAGTTTCAAATATCAGTTACTGGATGTATTTTCATTTTATGTAACTGTATAAGATACTGAAAATCCTCCGCCTGTCTTTCTGAAGGGCTGAAGAAAGTATTTGCAAATTCTTCAACGTTTAAAGTTGTGTGGTCTGTTTTCTTCTCTGCAAAAACAAAGGCCAAGAGTCTTACAGGGGGAAATATCCTCTCATGTGGATCAGCTGCCGGAATGTCCCCCCTCACTGGAGAGCCTCAGCTTCTCTTTTCTGAGCTTCTGTTGAGTTTCACTCAGTCTTACCAGCAGTGCTGAGAGAACTGTGCTTTTTCTATTTCCAGTGTCTTATATTTGATGGTAGAAGACGATTCTCTTCTCTTCTAGGCAGGAGGTTTTCTTTTCTCACCTGTTAATTTTTCTTTTTTTCTTAGTCTTTTGTTCCCAGGGAAGAGATTAGTAAGGCTGTGTGTGTGTAAGCAGAAGGCTGGTGCTGTTGGAGACCATCACTGCAGCTTAGCAGAGAATTCTGTGAGTAGCAGTTCTTAAGTTCCAGATGTTGAAGACTGTGCTCTGAACACTGACCTTAACTTCACCACTCTGTCCTGAATGGAGCTTTGACCTTGCACAGACACAAACCAGGCAGATGCCTCTAAACTGCCAGCACATTTCTAAACAAATTTTGGTTGCATCAGGATAGCCTCAGAATCCCACGTTTTTCCTGTTCTTGGGTCCCTCAGAGATGTTGGTTTGTGGCTCTTGAATTCATCTGTTAGCTTGCTACCTGTGAGGCAGCTCACTGCAGCTGCTCTGCATTTCTTCTGGTGTTTAATCCTTGGATTCTTTCCTCAATTGACAGTCAAGGTCAGCTATATTTGGGGATCAGTTGGGGAAGAGGTTTGATACCTTGTGTATTTCCCATGGGAGGGTAATGGCTTTCAGTTGCTGGCAAAGCCCATGTTCCAGTTTTCCAGTACCACAGGGTTTCCTCTCTGTTTGGGTATCTTTAGAAAAATAAAGCACTCTGGCAGTTCCTGCTGGAACTGTTGATAGCTTCATTACCAACATCATGGGGCAGCCTTTATCTGATGGCAGCCTTTCCAAGGGAGGCAAGATCTTTCTTCTGTCTCTTTTTAAGTGGTCCATTTTTGCTAAGCTTTAGTTAAGCTATTTCATTAGGCTGAAAACTGCTGCATTGGTCCAATGAATTGTTTTAGTAAATATTTCCCAGATCAAAAAATTCTTCCATGTCTAGGGGGAAGGACTGCTGTCAGTGTTACTGGGACAAAGTATTTTTGGCTGGGCTTTAAAGTTGGGAGCACAAAAATGAAGGATGCTTGCTCAGACACTGTCACACTAATTCCAGTTTTTGTCATCTGCTTGCCTAAATAACTCTTCAGGAATAAAAAAAGGCATTCCTGTATTTCTGTAAGCAATGCAAGATACAGTTACAAAAGAAATCATCGGTGTTTGCAATTTAGAGTATCCAAGTAAATTAGTGATAGCTTTGAAATTTGAGTTGTCACCATGCCTTCAAGCTAAAGTCAGGAGGGAAAACACTCAAAGGGCAGTGAGGAAGAAGGTGGGAAATCAGTTGTTGTGTGGTCAGCGGAGTTAGCAAAGCACATTTTGGTGATCCTGCTCTGAGCTGCACTGCAGTAAATCCCCAGTTCACCTGTGTCCTTGTGCTCTACACCTCTGCTACAGGATCGCCTCAGCACCTTCCCTGGGCTGGGCTGGGCAGGGCAGGGCACGTGGGCTCTGTGCTGTGTGTCTGATAGCAGGACAAAACTGTGTCTGATAAACAGGACAAAAGCAGCTCTGCAGATCCTGGCCCCTGCCTCCACCCACTCCAGAGCACTGGGCTCAGCCAGTGCCTCCTTTCAAAAATCCCATTTTGAGGTACCTGTCCTTCTGTCAGGCCTATTGGCATTTGGCAGCACAGCCAGAAATTGTCAGGAGATGGAGGGCAAACAGCCTGGTTGGATGTGAAGTCCTTAACAAAGGAAACTGAATCAGCTTCTTGTCCAGGTCATGCACTGGTTTCTGTGTTCTTGCCTCTCCTCCTTGTATTTCTGATAATGCTTGTTTGGTTTGTCAGTTTGTCCACTTTGGAACTGGCCTCTCAACTGGTTCCACGCAGTGTGATCATCATCTTCCATTTGTACACTCATCATTCCCGTACCTGGAAAAATGAAAAAGCAATGGAAGAGATATTGAGGGTTTTTTCAGACATTTTTTCCCTGAGAAAGTTTCCCTTTTAATGGGTTTATTGTGCTGCACAAGACATTTTTAAATAGCAAAGAGCAAGCAGTTTCCCCCCCTACCTAGTCTTCCTAGGGTTTTTGACTAACCAAAATTAATTTCTCAATGATAAAAGCTTTACTTCAGGATTATTTACTGAGCTAAAATAAATCTTTTTCCCAGGTGCTAATTTGTCTTTTCCCTACTGATATTTGCTCTTTGGACTATTGCAGAACTGTTGCCAGTTGTACATAGTACTTGATAATAACTTAGTTCCTATTTCTTATTATTTCATTGATTTCTTGTGATTTCTGTGTTGGGGAGGTTGTTACGAAATGCTGGTGGGTAGCCATCCCTATTTTAGCTTATATTTTACTTCTTGAGTCCTTGGATTCTTTTTTTTCCCCCTCATGTCTCAATCTCAATCAGGAAAGGCTTGTAGGTACAGGTAATGTATTTTTTAGATCAGTTGACATTGCTGTGAAAAAAGTAGGCAAGCTCCTGGATCACACTGCTTTAGACTGAAATAAAACCACAATCCTCAAACTCAGTACATGT
Source organism: Aleadryas rufinucha (assembly GCA_013397815.1). Lineage (NCBI taxonomy): Eukaryota > Metazoa > Chordata > Aves > Passeriformes > Aleadryas > Aleadryas rufinucha. The sequence continues at coordinate 266,844 of VZTH01011890.1, read as the reverse complement.
AGAAAGCAATTAATTGCTGTAAGCTCTGCTGAGGTGTGGGCAGAGAGATAAGTTATAGGGATGGAGGAAACTAATGTAGGATAAAGCCACTTTCCCCATGAGTCAATTATTTAAAATGATTGTGAATCTTTATTTTCTAGCTGTGCACCTTCCTAAGTGTTTCGGATCAGGAGTGAGAACTTGGGAGTGGAATGGTTTTGTTCTGGGAAGTGTTCTGCTGGCAAATCATCATTTCCTTGTTTGCTGCTTGTCCTGTTGCTGTTCATCTGTGTAGTTTTGGGGAAGCCATCGGGCTTTGGGGAATTGTGTTATCCTGTGGATTTAGGTTTGAATTTTGGTTGCAGTATGAGGTCACCTGGGAAACATCCTTGCAAGGCTTTTTATTTCTAGCTCCATCATGGCCGTGTGTGTTCATTGAAACAATTGGCTTTTCCTCACGACTTTGTTGTGGTGGTTGGATTGTTTTAAGACAGATGAGAAGAATGTTTTTAATGTATGCTTGTGCAGTGAAGGATTTGACTATATTGCTGCTACAGGTCAAAAATGCCATGTGCACTAATGGAGGACGTACCGGTGGTGAGGTTTGTTCAGCAGTGTTGGTAGGTTTCTGTGTGAGAGTCCTTGGGAAGGTTCTCTTGGCTCAGTGCAGGTGCAGGGCCGAGCGCACACAGCACACGCCCAGGCTCTTGGGGCGCTGCCTCTGCTTTATGGCTCATTCGAGTTTCACGTCGTTGGCTTCGTGACAGGAGGTGAGATGTTGGCCTGGTGGACAGGAAACCAGTCTCAGTGTAGGCTTTGGGAACGGTCTGACAGAGGTGTTTGTTTGGTGTCACACACTGGATGGCTTTGAAAGTGTATGAGTTTTCAGGGGAAAAATACATGTCATCTGTATGTTTCATAAGAAGAGTAGGCTTGGTTGTACCTTTATAATCTTTGTTGAAGTAAGCCATGAGGATTTCAGCCTGATTATGGGTCTCTTCCACTGCCTTTAGACTGAGGCAGTGTCAGGTTAGGATGGATTGGAGCTATTTAGCAGCATGTGGGCTCTGGAGTTACTGTTCTTATAAGTTCTTAAGGCAAGATGTGGTCAATGGGAAACTTAGTGTGTTTGTGGTAGCATTGATGGTTTGATGGAGGGATGATTTAAATTGTGTAGTTTATAGATGCAGTGTAGTTTGTCTTGTAACCAGCTCACTGAGTGGTGAAGAGGGGAATACTCTAATGTGTTCTGATGGGGTTTTTTCCATCTGGTCTCCTTGGATTAAGGAGCTGCACAGCCTCTCAGTCTTGGGGAACACGTAAAAAAGTTTCTGGTGGAGGAGAATAGTGTTGATTCACTTTCTGGGAGGAGAATTTGAAGCAAATTTTAATGAAGAAGAACCAAGTCAGAGTTGCCTGCTTGTTTTGCTGATTATTAGGGTTTGGTATTACTCATGGCTCTTTCTTTGGTGTCTGGGACATGGTGGGATTTAGGGCTTGGGTGGTTTTTCCCTGCAAGACTGCAAGTTGAGGATTGGTTCAGAAGAGGGATTGTTGTGGTACAGGATGTAGGTGGAGGGTGTCTGGTTTGATATCAGGTTGAATTTTGTCAATAAGTTGTTGGGGTTGGGAAGTAGAGTTTGATTCTGTAGTTTTTCTATCTATATCTATAATGACCTTTTTTTGATAGCTTAATCTTTTATGGTCTACTGCTGCTCCTTTGTTTGGCTCTTGTTCAGTTTTCACAAACTCTTTTTTAGCAGCTTTTCAGGTGTTTATAATTTAGGTTCTCTGGCTAGTGGATATGGGAAGGATATGGAAATTACTCCCTCTCTGTGGTACATCCATATATTCTGTCAGTAGTCCCATAGAATGTCAAGAGTCAAAAAATCTGTGCTACCACAACCTCTTTTGAGAAGTCTCTTTTATGCTAAAGCAAATGGAATTTTTAGAAAAAATCATTTACAGAGTTACTTGGGCTAAAAATAATTAACCGTGGAAGAAAAACAGCTTTCTTACATTTCTTGTGGAAATTTATTCCTGCTTAAATGAAAAGCATCAGTGGAACCCCTGTCCACTTAATTCTAGTAAAAATGGTTACTAAAGGCAGGGGTATTTAGACTGCCTCACTGCAGAGAGATAGCATTATGCTCCTTTTTAAAATGCTTGTTGGATATTTACTAATCCCCTTTTTAAATGCAACATCACTTCTGAGGAGCTCGAAACATGAAGTATTTAATAATTTTAAAATATCCACATACCCTCATGTACACAAAAAGATGATATTTGAGTGAATAAGGAGCTGTAGTGGAACTGATGCCAATTAGCTGCATGAGGCTGAGGGTTAAGCTGAGCCTCCAACCTGTTGCTAGACAGGCACTAGTACAGGAATCCGTGGGGTTTTGTCATTGGAGCATTGCTGAATTCCCTGGACTTGGAAAAACTGGTACTCCAGGATCTTCCAGTTCCTGAACTGATAGCATTGGAAGACTCTTAGCCTAAAACTTTGTAAGGCTTATCTCTGGAGCAGATGTGAATACTAAGGAGAGGCTTTCAGTGCCTCAGTCTCTCTGAGATAATGCCCAGAAATCTTTGCTGTTTGAGGGACTTGGATCGGGATATCTTTGCAAGGCTGTGGCTCTTGACAGGTCTGGCAACGAAGGAATTGATGGAGCTGCTCCTCCAAGCTCAGAGTCTGAGATGTGGCTTCCTGAAGGATCAGTTCTCAGAGGTGGGAATGCTTTAACAAAGTCCTCAACACCACCTCCTTCCTTTGGAGAACCATTATGCCTTTGTGTTCTTTTGAGGAGAGTATTAAAGGGGCCTATCAGCAAATTGATGGAATATTACTTGTTAGAGTCATCCTACATTTTCTTCTACTTGATACATGCAAGTCTCTATATTAACCATTAAATATCCTTTCTGTTAGCAGCTGAGTTAGTATCTTAGTGACCTTATTTTCATCTGGCCTTCATGCACTTCCCCCGTAAGTTCAAATGAATACCAGAATCAGTCATTTCCCAGAGTTTTTAATTTATGTGTGACTTCAAAATGTATGTTTTCTTTTATAATCTGGAAAAAATGTTCTGCAGTTCCTTTTGGCTTTTCGCCTCAGAGTCCCCATATGAGGAGAAAAGAAAAGACAAAGAGAACAAAAACTTGAACCATTCTGAGAGTTTTTTCCTTTATTCCAGCATTCTGCATGTCAGGCTTTGCTTCCTTTTTGTGAAAATTGGTTTTATTGTTGGCCATTTTCCAAATGCAATGAATAATAGAACACCAGATGTCCACTGCTGAGAAAAATTACAGATGAGTAAACACTTTTCTGAGGTAGCATAAAAATCTATTAACGGTGCTGCTGGTGTGCCTGCAGACAGTGTGAGCTCCTGGCCTGCTGTGCTTTGTGCTGCACAGAGATGAATATCCAAAGCCTCTGCAGCCCTCTACACGTCTGACTCTGCCAGGGATTCCTGCCTTCCTCTAGATGTGGATTATTTCCTAGGCATGAGCACTCACTGCAGTGCTTGAGTGTGAATTTAATCACTGGGTTTAGTTTTAATTATTGTCACACAAGGGTTTGATTGAGGGAAAAGTCCCAGAAACATTAGAAGAGATGAGGATAAGAAGGGATGTGGAGAGTTGGCCTAGTCCCCAGCCTTTCCCCTCCAGCAGGCACAGTTCTGGTTGTGCCATGTTTTCAGACCCAAAGCAGCCTGTGTCCCAAAAGCCTTGCCTGGTTTTTCCCAGCTGTTTCAAGCTCTTCAGAATAAGCTTTCACCACAGACTGCCTGTTGCACCTGACAAACATGACCCATCTACTTGGGAAAAGCAAAAATATTCGGTGGCGGGTAATTCGCATTTGATTGAGCGAACTATTGGAGAGCTTCACTAGTCCTTACCTGATTTGTGTGTGTCTTACCTGAGTTTTTCTTGCTGCAGTAAAACCCATTGCCTGTGTGTTCTCACTGAGAAAGACTCTTTATTCTCCCTCTCTGTTGCCTTTGCAGCAGTTTTTAACACATGGGAAGAGAAGTCATCCTCCTTCAGTCTGGTCTGTGTCCGGCTGTATTCTCCTGTTGCTGTCCTGTGCACAGGTGTGTTGGAGCCTCCTGGGACACTGTCTTGGCCCACTAAAGTCAACTGTGCAAAACCTCGAAAAGCTTTAGGCCATTTTAGTGAGCTGAGTGAGCATCAGCTGGGCAGGATGGTCCTTTCTGGGGGAAGCGTTTAATTACCTTGATAATTTTAATTGTCTTGATAACTTGCACTTATGCTGTCCCTTTCATTATTCAGTCTTTTGCAAGTTTTTATTGATTGGTCAGTCTTTTGTTTGGAGGATGACCCCACAGTTTCTACAATAAGCAAAATCTCTCTCAACTTAAAATTTGTTCCATTTGTTCTTTTATTATGATTCTCAATGCTCTTGCATCATCTTAAAAAGACAATTGAGTTTATCTTCTCAATACTCTTAAGTTTTGGAAATACGATTGCAGAGAAACAGAACGCTTCAAGGGTCCATCTATTCATTCTCACAGCTCGAGGGCAGTAGAAGTAACTTTGTAGAACCCTTTTTGCTTCGTGTATTTTATGTTCAGAGCAGGTAGGCATGAGGCTGGTAGATAGCTGATGTTATCCTAATGGAGAGATGGGAAGGGGCAAGTTGTTAATTTAGACCTTAATCATCCAGATATTGGACTAACATTAGAACTCAGTGCCTTAACTCTTAGTTTTGTGCAATCAGCCCATAATTATTTGCCTTATGAGTGACGGAGTGCCTGTAGCCCCTGGTGATCTCAGTCACAGTTGTGAATGCTCAGTACTGCAGAAAATCAGGTCAAGTGTCTCACGGAGTGTCCGCAGAGGAAGGAGCAGTTATGTCTGAAAAGTCTGTAAGAATAACAAAGGGAAAGCAAGCTTGTTTTCGTATGCTCAGTCCATCAAATTTACATTTATTAAAAAAAAAAAAAAATTACAAATTGAAATTATAACATTTCTGTTCTTGAGCAAGCCAGATCTGCAGGCAATTGTTTTCATGAAGCATTGATTAGTATTTTTAGTATTAGCCATCCTAGGAATTAGAAGAAAACAGTATATGATAATATATTTAAAAGGTGTTGGACTAAGGACTGGAGATCAAACTGAATTGTCTGAGTGATGTGTGACATATAAATTAACAACACTATTATAGCCATGGTTAAAAGATTGTACCAGCTTTCCTGTGTGATCTTGGCGTCGGTGCCTTGGCAGAGACCTGCACAGTACAGGAATTAGCTGCTACCTTCTGGAAATGGTAGCAGAAGATACAGAAAAACTGATTGGTTTTGGTAGTTCACACATTTTTAGAGACAGAAAACTAAGTATAGAAATGTGGTAGTATGACTCGGAGGTTTTTGTCACGTAAGGATTTTATTCCCAGCTCTGGAAGAAGTGATTTGTGTAGCCTTTCAGTGCAAGGTCTTGTGTTTGGGCTGTGGAAGAGCACAGAATAATATCTCATGCTACAATGCGACACCTCAGATGATTTTTCTGGCTGACTGGGCAGGACCTGCCTAGGCTAAAAGCATTTGGTGAGAGGAAGCAGCAACAGCTGTTTTGCCTGTAGAGTCAGTTCTGCTTGTTGGTGCAACTGAGGAGACAACTGCAGTTGAAGGCAATTTAAATGGACAGCTAGGGGTTGCCACGAGATAGTTCTTGATCCCACAGGCATGGGTAAAATGTCTGCTGATACCTGTAAAGAATGGAAGAAAAGAAAGAAACTTCAGTCAATGATAATAAACATCTGCTAAACACTCCAGTTTTGTGTACAGTCTCGCTGTGTGGTTCTCGGCCGTACATTTCATTGAACTTCGTGTGATTCCTTTGTGTCCAGTGCTCCAGTCTGCACATGTCCCTCTGAACGGCACACAAACATCTGGTGTGTCAAACAGCTCTCCCAGGGTTTTGGGTCTGACATTGACGTGCCTCTGCAGGCTGGGAACTGCAGGTTGTACTGGAGTGGATAAAAAGAACAGCAGAGACACAGTGGAGAGGGATGTGGGCTACTACTAATAATATATCCAGGATGATTTTGATGGGTGTAGGAAGTGAAGCATCGCCATGCTGTGCTAGCCCAGTTGTTGCTGATATTTCCTTCTTCTGTCGTGGTTTGACTGGATGAGGAATGCAGCAGACCACACAGAGAGCTTGCTATATACCATAAGTAGTGAGGACCTCACTAGTGCTGAGTGATAATTTTTCTATACTTGGACTTCCAATTTTGGTTTAAGTACTTACTATCATGTGATGAAGTGAAATATATATTATGCACAGAACTTCAATGAAATTGTTTTAAAGATGGGCTGAATGAGCGTTATGCCTTGTTTGGCCTTAAGTGATGCTATGTGCTTTCAAAATCAGAGCTGGGAGTGGTGATCTAATTTGGCTTTTGATCAAGTGGCTGTAGGGTCAACATGAATTAATTTGTTTCAAGTTCCAAACCTGTAGCAGAAATAAAGCTTATGCTTATAGAAATATTTAATCCAGAGCAACCAAAAACTCCTGAGTGATGCAGAACACATCACGGCATTTGGTAAATTTGTTACAAGGTTAGTTCCTGATGATTATTTTTCTATTTCTGTGGGATTTAGAATTCAAATTTGCAATTTCTAGATACTGTTTTCGCTTTGCAGATGGGTAGCTGGGCAGGAAGGGCTTCTGTGGTGTGCCCAAGGCCGCGGATGAAGCAGTGAAGGCTAGAATTGATCTGCCTGCATCTGGTCCTCTATTCTCTCTCACCTGGTTGATGGAAGCTCTGCCTGGGTGTACAGTGCAGGATTGTTGTTTGTGCTGATGCCTTTTCCTAGTGGTCAGATGCGGGTTTTGGGCAAGAACATTGAGGGGACTAATCTTGTCTCTGAACGATGAAAAACTAGAGTTTTCTGTGTCTTGTTTTCTGGTGCTGTGCAGGGGCATGGCACACCATCGTGTACTCCAGCAGGGAGCACCGAGGGAGAGAGCAGAGTCATTAGAAATGGGAAATGAAGGAAGGGGGTAAAGGCATTACCAGTTAATTGTAGAAGACATTGCTTCATTTGTTGTGAGCCGTTGTTTGAATATATTTTGTACTTGGATGGGATAAGGTGGCTTGGTCAACAAGGAAAGGATTTTGTATTAGAAGTCAGTCAAATGCCTGTTAGCTTTTGTTTTGGGTATTTTCTAGGCAGTGGAATGAATAATGTAGTAACTGCTAGATTAAGTAGTTGGTTTAAGTTTCGGGTTCAACTTTATAAGGCGTAGGTACCTAGTCCATAATAGAGTTAATTGAACGTGATTTGGTTTTGTTGTTATCAGAGAGTTGCTTGGAAGGACTCCGTCAGGGTGTGGTCAGTCTTTTAATTTGTTTGGTTTTTGGCTAAAACGGGTAGATTACTTCAGCACCAGAGAGGCAAACAACCTAAAGACTGCAAAAAATGTAGGTAGCTTTGTGTGTCAGTAAAAACTACTGGACATATTGATGGAATGCATGTATTGGATTCATTGTTGTAAAATCCTAGAGACTTTCTAAAACTGAGGTCATTATGAGATACTTATTGAAGAAAAGCTATAGTAAACCGAACAATCTACTAGAAAATACTTTTTTTACAGAGGCTGTTTTATGTAGTGGTCATTGTGTCTGCCCTGATTATTGTGCCTGCTTGGAAAACGGGCAAAAAAGGGAAACATTTACTTGTTTCTCCTTGGATGTTTGAACTAAATGGTGTCTTCTGCTGTCTGCTTTATATTCCTCTGTGGGTAATTTTGACTGGATCAGCATAAATTTATGTCATCCTAAAATATAGAGGTGCAGGTTCAAAAAGCAGCAAGGGTACAAAGGTCATTATAATTGGGATTGAATGAAAATACCAGACTTTTTCTTCTAAACTAAAAGAGAAGCAGTTGACTGCATGTTAAAAGGACTGTATTGTGTTTATTATAGTTTAAATATCCCCAAATGCCGAAGTATGAAGTATTCCTCCCCCTCTTCTGTTCTCCACGACAGGTGACAAAATGGTTATGTGTCTCAAGCTTTCAGGACTTTTTTATCAATGACTTTATTCTCAGGCTGAAGGAGAGAAAGAGAGAGAGTTTGATTTTCCCGGTTATGAGACCATCATCTTTCAGACACAGATATTTCTTTTATTAAAACCAGAAAAACACAAAGGTTCATATTTGTGTAGTCCGTAAGGATCAATGAATTTTCCACGGTTGTCAAACCATTCTTGTATTTTGTCTCACACTGGCTTTATTAACACAAGAGTGTAGAAGGGCAACTTTGTCGTCTTCTGATGGTCCAGTCTGAACTTTACCATGGAGGGATGGGTTTTTGCAGCCCTGTTTTGCAGTTTCCTGCTTAGCATAAGGACAAGGAGAAAACATCACAGGCCTTGCAGTTCCCTGGTGTCACGTTGTCTGCCCTTAGCACCGTGGGTCCAGCTGCCTTCGTCCTCTCTTCTGCTTCTGGCTCTTCATACCCTTCACTCCATACTTCTAAGTCAGGATTTTTCTCTTCAAATAAGCTATCTCTGAGCAAGTATCCTTTTCCTTGTGTGTGAGAGCACTTCCCTAGAGCAGTTGCATGCTGCTGATTACTACATCTGAGCATGCAGATCCAACAGTTGGGAAGGGTGATTAGGTTAAAAAGGAAAATTAAAAAAAGAAATCCCACATAGCAGTTGTGCAGGATGCCTTAAATGTCTGTGGAAGATACCTCACATGGAGCACACATAAATTTTCTTGAACTTCTTAAGGAAGCTTTTCTGAAAGTAAGATTGCCATGAATCCTGCTAGAATTAGATAATCTGAAGATCTAAGATGGATAGGTTTCCTTTGAGGTCCAGCTAGCATAAGAGAGTGTGGGGGGGGGGGGGGTCAAAAAAAAATTTTTTTTTTCTTGTTTTNTACAAAAAAATACTTTTTTCTTCAGTCTTGTTCCAGTTGTAGTGAACTTCTCCATTTCAGAGATCTGGACATTGCCTTTATTTTTTCGTATAGGAAGTCAACTCAGAACTTAATTCAGTCTGATGCTATGTTTGTTTCTGATAAATTCTACCAGTGTCTGAAGCGGTTGCTTTACGTTATCGACTGGACATGTCATTGCCCTGTTAGGAGCAATCACACCCTTTGAAACACAGTAATGAGCAGTGTCTCTAATGAAGAAATGCTTATGGAAATAGCACAAATAGTATATATGACATTTTTGTTCAAGGAGAACGCAGACTAACTTCTGTCTCGTAGTGAAACTGGAGAGCTTTTACACCAGCCTGGTGTATTGGCCCCTTTAAACCATTAATGCTAGAGTGATGCTTTTAGCTCCAAACAAATTTTGTTTGTTAACATATGTTTTGCAACAAAGTGGCTTGCTAATTATATGGTATAAAAAAATGTAAATTTCATGATGAGGCACTGTTAGTAAAACTGTTGGTAGCACAAAGTAGTAAGTACTGGAAGAACTAGTTGTATGCAGCTGTGAGTCTAATTGGAACTGTTATATGAAGAGGCAAAAAAGTCTGTTCATTCTGCACAGTCTGGTAAATAAACACCAATGTGTGTGTAGTAGGGTGGAAATTATATTTTATATGCTGTACTGTTTTGTTTAGAAGGGTGCAGTTTCATTTAGATCCTCCATTTGATGCAGGTCACATTACCTCTTCCTGGCTGGATTTTCTTCCTGCCTTGTGCAAAGCTACTAGAGCACAGGAAAAAAATGCCCATCGGGAAGAAAATAAGTATTTAAATAAAAAAGTTTGAACATATCCCATGTTTTAAAAACACACAGTTAAGTCCTTGGTATTCATTGCTGTTGCTGAACTGCAGTGCTCCATGCAACTCTTCATATTACCCCAGGACCTGTGAAAGGGGAGACTGGAACAAATCTATTTAGTTTCTCCAGAACTTGTATTTTCTGGAAGAATAGGATGGCAGTTCTGTGTTTTATTCCAGTGAAGATTATTGAATCTATCACATTGAGCCATTGTTTAATGGTAAAGTCAAGTCTACTGCCATTAGTTAACTCCTTGCTTAGTCTTTTAGGTAGAGAAATGTTACTTACTAGTGGGTGTAGAGACACCACAGATGCAGTCTACTTTATTATTTAAAGTTACAGCTTCAGTTTCATCAAGTTAAAATACCTTCTGCTGCAGTTAGACACTTGCACAGCTTCTGACTATTCTGTGAAATTCAGTCACACAAAGCTGTGAGCCAGAGGGTCTGAATAGGTGTAGTGCCATTTAAACACATATATGTGGTAAACAAATATGGGAGGTAATGCGGAACATTTTAAATTTTATTTAATTGCACAAAGTTGCCTAAACAGAAATGTAAAAACTGAATGCAAGAATATGATTAAGCTGTTTTAGGGTCATCCATTCTAAATTTCTTGTGGTTTAATAGTGATGCTACTTCAAAATTGACCTTTTTTGTTGACAGCATGTTTTATTCAATGTATTACTATTTTGGAGTCACATCTAACAATTTTTTTCTCTCTCTTACAGACTGGACTTTGACGTTCTTTTCATGAAAGAGGTTTCCAAGTAGTTGTCTTATAATAACTTTGAGAAGAAGTTCTATGTAGCTCTTACTCTCAAGAGTGCTGCAAAAATGATTACTTCAGATTTGCCAGTACTACAGTGAGTATACGCTTCTGTCTACATTTGAAATCTCCACTTTTAAAAAGGTTGAAGTAAACAGAGAGATGACTGTGAGGATAAAGCACAAGCTTGAGAGAAGTGCATGTTAGTGTGACTGTTCCAGGCCTCCTGTGTTTTCATATGCGGAAAAACTGTGTGAAAAAGCTGCAAAACACTTAATCTAAAAAATATTCCTTTCTATGTATGGAGATTTAACTTTGCTGTGAAAAGCAAAACATCTTTGCTACTTTTATGTTTCTGAATGTTGTGAGATTTCAGCCGCATGTATTGGTTTTGGTCATAAATGACCATATTGTGTATTCCAGTTGTGTACTTTCTCACACCGTATTGTGTATTCCAGTTCTTACAATGAGCTGAATTTATTGTGCAAAAAGCCTTACAATGAGCTGAATTTATTGTGCAAAAAGCCTTTGCCTGCTGCAGTTGAAGACAGCAAGTGGCATGGACATGTTTTGGTCCTGCTGGGAAATAGGAGTGGCTAATGCACATGGGAATATGATTTTGATTGGATAAAGTGAGCTACTGGGAAGAACAGAGTGGAAGTCTATCATAGGAGGAGCTGGAGAGTAAATCAAGTGGAGCTAAGAAGGAATTTTAGAGACAGGAACCTGCTCCCTTCTTCACAGGGCAGAGAGAGAAAGAACACAAAGTGAGGAAGCTCATGGGGTGAGGTAATGACAGAGAAATAGAGCAGACCAAATGGGCTTGGCTTGGAGAAAATTAATTTATTGCCAATTAAAAAAAGATTTGGTTGATGGTGAGAAACAGACAAAACCCACCAGGTGTTCCTTCTACCCCTGCCCTTACCTCAGTTCACCTTCAACCTTTTGTTCCACCCCATCCCCTCATGCCCCCAGTGTGGGTGCCCAGCCCACTCCAGCATGGGCTCCCCTCACAGAGCCCCCTCTGTGACCACCCTGCTGCCAGTGCCAGGCACCTGCACCAGGTACATTTGGTAACTATCTAATGTTAATTTATTTTTGCTTGGAATGTTTTCTAATTTTTTGGTTTTTTGCCCCAGGGTGTGAAGGAACCTCAAGTTTATCAGGGTTGAGTGGGGTTCTAAGCTAAGATTTCAAATCCTGTTATTTAAGAAACTGAATGGTTGGACAATTGAAAAGAAATTTGTCTGACCTTAATAATAACATGCTTTGCATTACAGTTTGCTCTTGCACTTTTAAAACCTCTTTAAAAAAATATAGTTGTGGGTGAGTACAGGCTAAAGCTGAGGATGACCTTGATGGGCAGCACTGAGGGGGGAGTGTCAGCCTGAGGGGTTTCTTGTTAACTTGGGGATTAGTTGTGGAAGAATGTTTTATTGGTTCATATTTCCTGGATTTGCCACATTCAAGAAGTGAGGGAATGTTTGTGAAATATGCCAAGAATAAAAAGCTAGGAGATTCTGTGATGGTAGTGGTAGGGAAGGGATATTCCCATTCCCAGTTCAAGAACCCAGATGGACTAAAAAGTGAATGGAATATCACAGAGTTTAAGGTTAAAAAGTACATATTAATGGATTTGGTAATTCTAACACACCAGCTGAAAAACCTGAGGGACATTAAATATACCGGCATATTCTTTGATCAGAGCTACCAATATTAAGCAAATCAAAGAGCGAAAGAAAGCATGAATGTTGTTTTTTCTGGTGAAGTTAGGAATCCTTTATTGCTGCTCTGTGAAGTGTTGGTGAGATGTCATCCTCAACAATACGTGTAGTTTTGATTGCTTATGAACAAGAGGAGGTCTTTCATTTTACAAAGAACTCAGCGTGATTTGCATGTTACAGTTTTGGGACTCTCCTGAGGACTCAGAACATTGGCTAGTGTGGATGAAGTGTCAAAGAAAGTGATAAATTCTAATTCAGAAGGTCTCAGCCAGGCTTTCATCAGGAAGAGTGCTGGCTAAGGGCAAGGAAACCTGAAGCAGTTTTTGGGCTAGGGGGTACTAGCTTCACACATTTACTGATTTGGGAAGACACAGTCCAGTTCCACAGAGACAACCAAGGTTTCCTTTCTAGCTCTTAAATGAATTATTTGAAGGATTATTATAATCTCTCATTCCTGTGCGTAATTTCTACTTCTTTTTTGTAACGTTTTCCAATCTTTCTGGCTACCCTCTTTAAAAAATCCTAAAGCCAATTTGATATGTTAATATACATTGCTTAGGACCGTATCATATATTCCCTCCCAAATTCTTCTTTGTTGAGGGAACATGAAAGGAGAATCTTGAACCTTTCCAGATTCATAGAAGTGGCTTCAGAACACAATGAAGACAAGATTTCACTTACTGGTGTTTCAGATGTTTGAAGAAAACATCTGGTGTATTTGACCTGTGTGATGGACAGCTATGAGTCTCCTCTCAATGACATGACTCATGTTTGCTCTTTAGATTTTTGAAGATCAACCATGAGAACTGATTCATCCATGATTCATGAGCCTGTGCATTTAGCCATTTTTCTTCATGAATGCTTTTTTCACAAGGCTGCATCTGGTGATAGCAATTACTGAATTTATCTCTGCCAGAATGTCGAGCCCCTCAGCAACAGCGATAAAAGCTTATAGAAGTGTTTTGGTTTCTTTTTTTACAAAACCTGATACATAAGCACAGGTTTTTGCTGTGGTATGTTTTTAAAGGAACATGGTATATAAACTCTGTAGCTAGGGCTTTGTGGAATAGTAGAAGAAAGGTAAATTTGTTTTAGTTTGTTTCACAGAGATGTGAAATTTACTGTGTTAATGGAAACGTTTTTCAGAAGCATGACATGGTAAAGGGCTGCCCACTAATCTGTTAATTCTTCATTAACATGGATAGTTTCAAGGATTAATAATTATAACTCCAGAATAATATCTGGAGTTTTTAGAAGGGATCCTGCAGTTACTGCCACTTTTCTAGGATGCTTTAGTCACCACAGAAACCAGAAGGCAAAGCATAGTAAACCTGAGCTCTGAAAAGGGGTTATCACTTGTCTCCTTTGCTCTGCTCACCCCAGTCTTGTAGGTCCCTCCTACCTCTGTCAAATTCTCTCATGTCCCTGTCATGTCAAAGGAGTCTTAAGAGAGAAGAGGTTTAGCTTTAGGTACTGCCACCTCTCCTTAGACAAGGCAGGTTTCCTTAGGCCCAGCTTATCTTCCCTCACAACAGTTTCAGGAAAGATAAATTATGACTAAGACCAAGTTTCCCCCTCAGTTGCCTAGTCACACACACATGGAATGAGGATAGGATAATTCTGATCTATTAAGATGTGGATAACTGCTGCCAGATAAATTGCTTCTTAGCAGTTCTGTGAGATGTGTAGGGAATGAGGGAGATGGATGCTGGCCAGCTGCTTCTCTCAGTGAGTGTTACAAACTGACAGGACTGCAGGCAGCTAGGAGATGCTGTACTGCTGGCTCTGAGTGCAGAAATGAGAGGAAAAGGGGCATGGATGTGTAGCCAGAGCAACTGCGAGGCTGGGACAGAAGCAAGAGGCACTACCTCCCAAACTGAAAGGGCTCATGGCCGCACTGGAAGGACCTTTTTGTGCAGGAGTTGCATGATTCAAACAGAATTCCTTGCTGCTTGAAATGATGTTTATTTTAATATGAAACCAGCTGAGGACTGGAGGTTGTCCTTGATCCTGTCTCCCTACTCCAAATAATGTGAGGATTGAAGGGAACCCAGTTTTTGGGTTTTTTCCCCTTGCTCCTTTTTATATATTCTTTGCTGGAAAGAAGTTTCCTTTCTTCCTCACATGTTGTTAGGGCAAGATTCATCTTGTTTAATTTGAAACATTTATTTTTGAGCTGCTTGTCATGATCACCTTACCATCAGTGGAGAGAAAACAAAATTTATAAGACTTAGACCAGTTTCGGACACTGACCTTAGCGTGAGGTATCTTGGACATTAAGATTTTCTGTTCTGCATTGCATATGTCTCAAATATAAATTAGATTAATCTCACCCTTAGTACTCATTTATTGAGCTTTTCCCAAAAGAGGGAAATGGCCAAAGAGGCTTCCAGCAAATCAGAGAAGTTTCACCAGGAGAATATTAGGAGAATCAGGTTTAAGGCAACAGTCTGTTTAAGGCAAGGAATAGAAGGTGGTTAATAACTTAACTGTTCCTTCCTTATGCAGTGTTTGGAAACATTAGAAATTTCCGGAACTAAATAGAGAAATTTATCTGGAGGTTTTGCTAGACCAGACTGAGGCTTTATGGGAAAGTCGAATTCTCTGTGGAGGAGATGCATGTGAAATAGTAGTAGAGTTTAATTTATTTATATAGCTCTGGTGTTTCAAGGGAAGGATTTGAGCTGTTTGCCTAGGAGGATTGCTGAATCTGTTTTTAATAGAGAGACATTTTTATCCTGATGATCCTAGGGGTGCAAGTTTATAAGCTAGCAAAGCACAGCGTTTCCCCAGGAATGGGGTTATTGTTTAGACAGACACACTATGCCTGAAACTCTTCAGTAGGGATCTGAGCAGACCAGAGAGAAAAGCTTTGGGTTTTTTTTTAGAGAGAGCAATAGAGAATGGTTTTAATTTCTCTCCAGCAACAGAAGGCAGTAGATATTTTTATGGGGTTCCTTACTTCTGTATTCAATATCTATTAAAATTGCCATTATGAGGCAATGTGCATTTTTGTCAATTTGACTTGCAATGTGATGAGGTCTTTAAGTAAAGGCTGGATACATCCATCTGCATAAACATGTTTTCAGCTGTGTTTACTGCATTGCTTTTCTCTGGTGTGGCCCTATTTTACCGAACAATTTTGAACTCTGTGTGGGGTATCTTTTATTTGATTTTAGGCTTTTTACATTTTTGAGTGCTTTTCCAAATTCGTAGCTTGATACTAAGTTTTTCAAATTTCATATTTTATGAAGTGTAAAAGCTACTTTTTAATTGTATCCCAACAAAGCTGCATTTTCAATATTTTGTAGAGGTACTGCATTACAAGCATGTAATTTGTGAACTCAAATGCACTTGAATAGTGGTTTTTCATCTAGGGTGCCTGATATTCTGGGGTGTGTAGAGTATTTAGAGATAATCCACTGAAGTTACTTTCAGAAAAAGAGATTAATATGTATTCTTATGCATTCTGGCTTTTGTAAAGGGTTCTGTAGACCCCTTAGTGTTTTTGTGCTTGCAAATAAGAAAAGGTTGGAAAACAGTGTCTTGCTATTAGAAATGTATCATAGTTCTGCAGAATTATTTGAGTGAGAGCAGACCTAGACAATAGAGTAATTTCAGTAAAGAGGAGTATGAGAACATTCCCAGTTCTGATATAAGGATATCTTTCTGCATTATTAGATAGCTTTCTTGGTGATAGAACAAATTTGTGAAGTATTCCTGATCTATAGAGCAAAATACAAAATAACCGCCAGACAATGTGGAAGATCTGTGTAGATCTTGGCTTGCTGGAGCTTCTTAGTTTCTCTAGAGCAGTTCACTAATGCTGCCTTTGATGTTTGAGGCTCTATAAAATATGGAATAGGTCTGGTTTTCACCTTACCTTTGCACAAGTTGTACAGCAAATGAAATCCTTTCAGTTCAAGGAAATTATTTTGGATTTAAAGAAGTCTACGATTACATCTACACTTGACCCATCCTTGAGTAATCTAGGACATTATTGGTTGTAAATGAAAATTTATAGAGATCTGGTGCACTGGTGGTCTTGCACAGTAAAAATAAAGCCCATCAGTAATAGGTATGGTTTTGTATGTGAGCTGCTCTTGGGCAAGATCTAATGCTTCAAAAGATCAATTACAATCTGAGTTTCTTCAAGCAGCTATGTCTTTTTGGAAGGCAGAGAAGTACCTGTGCCTCTGGCTGGGAGGGGTGGTGAAAATTGGGGGAATTTTTTTTTCTTATCATGGTCTTAAATCTGAAATGGCAACAAATGAGAAATTATTGTTTGAGCTTCTCTGCTAACGGGAGCTGAGCAGTGTCAAGAGTTTTCCATTGTACAAGTGAAAATATTTTTCTAACTGCAAAAATTATAAATGTCTTCAGATGAAAGGGGGTTTCTGGGTTTGGGCCTCACAGTCAGCATGAATCCTCTTTATTAATAGCTGCCCAAGCTGCTTGTCTTGGGGTGTGACTGAGAGCATGGTGTAAGCTGTGTGGAACCTTGTGTAACTGTGCTAATGATGAGCCAGCTGGATTGGACGGCACATTGCTCTTGGGGCCTTGAGAGCAGCTCAGAAGCAGCTACAAAGAGTAAAAGGAAGTTCTTAGTAGTGAATACAGTGTGGGATTGATGAATTGAGCATGTGCTGGTTAATATAGCCAGTTTTGAAGTGTAATGTGATTTCAAATGAAGCTGTTAATTTAAAGAATTCCAATCAATAAAATGACATTGATGAAAAGGTAAGGCCTTTTGCCAGGGATAACAATGTTCAGTTCCTTGGTTTGCAGAATAAATGGGGAAAGCCTTTTAATGCTGACTTCTTTTGTTGTTTATTTGTTTTCTGGCTCAAGACTAAGTATTTAATCGGTCAGTTACAGATTACTTGTTGATTTCAAATCATTTTAATTTATCTAGTGTTTTTCCCCCCTAGGGATTCTACAAACGAAACTACTGCACATTCAGATGCTGGCAGTGAGCTTGAAGAAGCAGAAGTCAAAGGAAAAAGAAAAAGGGGCCGTCCTGGCAGGCCTCCAGTATGTGTAATTTATTTTTGTTTTGTTATGCATCTATTTAAAATTGACTGCAGACTCTTTTTCATCTGATCATCTTGTGGTCACATAAATAGGCTTTTAATGAGTCTTATGTCAGACTTTATGAAGACTTGTAGTATGAAATATTTATCAGATTGATGTGCAAACAATGTTTGGTGTGTTTAAAAAAGGACATAAAAATGATCTCATAATAGCTATTAATTTTTTTTTTGCTCACTGCTTTCACAAACAATACAGTTTTGTTATTATTGTCATTACAATATTCTTCCAGATATTAGAATAACCCTAGTAAGTGTAACCACTTTCTTCTTGAAAGTTGTAATGGACTTTAAGTGACAAATGACATTTGAGCCATCCTTTTATTACTGATAATCTCTTAATGTGAATAGAAGAATTGCAGCATGGTATTTACTAGATGCCTGAGAAAAATCTATTAATAGTGCATAGTGCAGCAGGTGATACTGTTGTCTTTGTCTCTGCTGGCCTTTCAGTAGGAACACACAGAAACAGTTCTCTATTACACAGGGTGTTAAGGAGGCTTTCTCTTTTATTTTAATTTATTTTATAAAATAGCCAATGTATTGGAAAATAAAGGGAAAGTTCTGTGTGTCATGTTGTCCTGCATCTTGGTTCTTGAAGATAATCAGTTTAGTTCTCTTGGCTGTGTCACTTGAAGTACACAGTGTGGAGTAAGACTTGGTGGGAACTTCTGTGTGTCTGTTATTAATGAGTTTGAGTCACCTCTTAGTGACTCAGACAGATAGATAGATAGATAGATAGATAGATAGATAGATAGATAGATAGATCACTAGTAGATTGAGATTATTTTAACCCTGAGGGCTTTGATCCTAAGGCTTATCTCCTTAGCCATGGGCTGGTGAGGCTGTAAGGATGGACAGAACCGTGTGTTCCTCTCAGGCATGATGGCCAAGCTGAAGCAAATTCCTCTTCACTGTTGGTTTTCGATTTGCATCACAGTGTCTGGACTTACTCAGGGCACCAACATTTTAAATCCTAGTCTTTTCTGGGCACGTTGTCTTCCTTTTTGAAAGTTTTTGAACACTTTCCTGTTCTTCATCAGATAAATGGATTTGCTCATGAACATGGAGCCCCTTCAGAGCAAGCCTTAAAGAAGTATTTAAAGAGAACAGCTTACCTATTTACATAGCTTGTAAGCAAAGGATAAAATGAAAAATTCTCTTACGAATATTTCATTAGTAAATCTGTGGGGTTTTATAGCTCTAATAAAAAGAAGCAGCCTGGTGCAACCTGATTGCTAACCCAGAATATTGTCACAGTACAGGAATTCAAGTTATAGCAACACTAGGGGTACTTTGTACCCAGCACACACACACTGGAAGGGAAAGGTGACTGTTACAAAAAGCATTTCTCATCCCTCTGCTTTAGTTTATTAGTAGCTCCTATGGGAACATTTGCTGAAGCACTCTGCTGGTACTGCTATCAGGTTTCTATGGGAGGAATTGCTCATTGTGCTTAGAACAACTCCAGGCTCATTAGGTGTGTGTGGTTGTCACGTGATGAACATGCAGAAGAAGCAGCCATTGCTTCATTCACAGAGTGATCGGCTGTGAGCTGACTGCTTCTGCTAAGGAGCAAGACCTTAGGGCTATCAGGGGTGTTTCTGTGGAAGCTTCATCTTAATGCTTAAGAGGAGTCAAAAACCCCCAAATCCAGTCTTAAATCTTAGAGGAAGAAAATAGAGAATGAAACAAATACAATGTCTTTTATAAAGCTGTAGTTTGTCAAAATTTGCAAGAATTTGCTCAGTTCTACTTTCTCTTTCCCTTTTGACCTCCATCCCAAAATCTCAAGAAAGTGTATATTAGGACTAGAAGAGTTTCAGAGAGGAAAATCAATGTGGTCATTTATGGAATGGGGCTCAGGAGGTCTCATTGCAACCTCCTAGTCAGAGTGGGGTCAAGTCTGGCATCAGACCACATTGCTCATAGCTTTTGCAGTTTGGTTTTGAAAACCACTAAGGCTGGAGACTGCACAGCCTCTCTCAGGTACCTGTTCCATTTTACTTCATGATAAATTTCTCCCTTGGTTCTTCTACCAAAAAAAAAAAAAAGCCCCAAAAGCAAAAAGCCACCCAATGTCTAATATCCTAGAGGAGAAATGCAAACACCTTGGAAAGGCTAATCTAGGCAATTGAATTTACAGCATTATTTGATGTTAAAAGCCAGGACCTTGGTAATTGTATTGCTTTAGCTAACCCAGCCACTTCCCTCAGGCAAATTGCCTGGTTCTTACAGGAGGTACAGCTCTGACATTCCCCCCCTCAACTCTTCATTACTGTAGTTTTTGTTTCCCTCACAGGTACCACCTACCTTTACTGTCAGATATGAAACAGATTAAAAGATTTAGTTAAGTTCAGAGATGTTTTTCTCAACTGAAATTTAGCTTAGATGATTTTCATTTCTGTTACAGACCTGAAGAATGGTAGCCCAAAGGCTCTTCTAGTTTTTGTGGCTGGAATTTTTTTCTAACTAAACTATTATGGTCTAATAAGATTTGATCTATTCCTGCAAATGCTGATTTGCTGATGTCCTTAGGCCATCACAGCTACAGTGGCACATCTGCCATAAACATATTGATTTCTTTTGGAAAGGGACATCACTTTGTGCATGATCCTATCACAGAGTTGCGTAGAATATACTCCATTAAATATATGTATATATTTTAAACAGTTTTCTTCTGAGTGTCACAGAATGGACTTGTCCTTTTATCAGAAAGATACACTACTACAAGAGGATTTTCCAGATTGTTTTTCAAAGAAAGACATTCTCTGCAGATTTGAGACCTTTGTAAGACCTTTGCTCGTTTGAAACACTGCCTTTTGTAGCAAATACCTCTTCAATTCACAGAGAACCGTAATGTTTTGGGGGTGCCTTCACTTTCTAAAAAGCTTGGAACTAGTTGATCTTTAAGATTTCCTTTCCAGTCCAAGTCATTCCATTCTAAAACACTGCTTTTCAACTAGCCCCTTCACTTCTGTATACTACTCTAATGAGTAAATGACTGAGTAGGCTAGACAGTCAATTTGCAAAGAGATTAAGTGCATTGGTCTTGCAGAGTAGCTCTGAGAATCTAACCTGATTGTCCTGGATTCCCCAGCCCTTACTGTGAGTTTAGCAGGAGCTGTGCCATGTCCTGCTCCAGTGGCTGGGGCTGGCCATTGGCCCTGTGCCCTTCTGAACACTGAGTCTTGCAGTGCAGACACCCATGGAGTGACTGGCCAAGAGCTGAGGCTGTCCAGCCAGTGGGATATTGTGGTGCATATGTTTGTGGTACTGTATGTGAGGATACCATCTGGGTATGTATTTAATGAATTCAGGGGGGTCTCTTTAAGGAGTGACTTCCTCTCTTTGAAGTTCCTGAGTAACATTGGCCAAAACGCCCTCTCTGTCTGCTGCATTATTGAAATGCATGGGTATGGATGTGCTCTCCTGTTTGACATAGGGGATTTGAAAGCCCAAGGGCTTATGATGCAATGTGGCATTCACATCAGTGAGCTCAGGCTCAGATCAGTTGTTTATCCATCGTTTTTTGTCTCCTCTTTTGGATCAACACTCTGTTCAGCATAGTTGGCATGCTTTATTTTAAACTACCTGGCCTCACCTTCCCAGGAGCTCAGAATACTTGGCTTAAACCTCAGTTGCTGGAGGTTGAGGCAGTGAGAGAGATCCCTGGCTGTATTTCAGGTTTGAAGTAGCAGTAGACAGATTTAATCTGTAATTCAGAGGACAGGGAGAAACATCAGTTTGTCTGTTCCAGAGGTGGCAATTTGGAGATCTCTGCTGGTTTCTCTCTCATCCCATACTCAGAGCCACAGCATGTCTTTCTCCACTTAAAGCAAGAGGAAACAAGGCACTTCTGATGCTTTTGTCCCCAGCAAAGCCTGTACAATTTTGCTTTCAGGTCCTTTTGTAGTTTCTGGTACGGAGGAGACAGACCACAATGCCTTATCTTTGCATTCATATGGGAAACTTTGCAGCAGATTCCTGGCCTTATTTAATCTTGCAGTATAGATGTTAGATACAGCAGGGGATTGAGTTTTGCTTCTAGTTCCAAGTCATACGTGTTCTGATTAATAACAGGGAGGAATCCTCTTAGAAGAATTTCTTTTCATAGCAGTGGAGGTTTGTGGTTGGTGTGATTTACATCAATGTCCTGTTTCAGCTTGCCTGCCTAATGGTTTAGTCTGTCCCTTACAACTGAAGGAAGTCTGTAGTTCAGTAGAAATGCAGTGCATCTGTAGCATATTTGTGAAGACTTTTCTGTCCTGTCACCTGTAGCATTAGAAGTTTTCCTTTTAAGCTTTTGGTGGGATGGTTCTTGTATTTTTGGCAATCTAATCTATTCTTCATTTTTCTGTGGAAATAGTCTTTTTTTGGTAGTAATTGCCTCAGCTAGAAGAATTGAAATGATTCAAGCATTTATAGCATACTCTCTTGATTCTTTAAGATGACTTTTAGAGCTCCTGATAGATTTTTAAATAAGGGTGAAAAATAGCACCACCACTCCCCAACACTGCCTCTGCTTTTTTTGTCCTAAAGTGCAAGCGCTGCAGCTGAAGCAGCTCTGGATGCACTGGGTTTTAGAGGTCCTGCACCTGTCTTTATTTGCAGGATGAGACTTTTCACAGGGAGCACCTTGTTTGTTTCTATGACCAGTACAGTCCAAAGGACTGTTGGAATCCGAGAACCTTCTCCCTAGATAACCATGATGATGGTATGAAATGTGTCATAGTCTGTTTTTAATCAGGATTAATTCAGAAAGACCTCAGGCATTACCATTTTTCCACTTAACACAAACTTAGAAGATAGGGCCTCTTGAGGGGCTGGTGCCTTGGAGAGGCAGGTTCTTCAGTCTTACTCAGGTGGAGGTTAAAAAGGTTCTTCCACCTTCCCTGGGAAATGGGATATTTATTCCTCTAAAGGACTCATGGTGTGAAGGCACATACAAGTCGTTGTTTTCAGGTGGTGTGTTAGGCAGTGTTACTGACTCTGGGACTTTTATTGCCTTTATTTCTTTGTGAAGTACATCACATCAGCTTGGGGAACGTTAATGGAAAATGTCAAGCCAAATTCACTTTTTTTTGGTAGTGTGTGAATTAATTTTCATTGTATTATTTGATTTTACAAATGTGGGTCACTTTATTTTCTTCACAATAATTTTAAAGACATGAAAGGAAAAGTATTGTGTTACTAATTAGTTACAAAATCCTGACCTGTCATAATTTTAGTATAATTGCTGTCAAGGTGAGTATTTTATTTCCTGTTTGCATTCGTTTAAGCTTTAAAGCAACAGGTAAGGTATGTGACCATCAATGTGGCCATTTTTGGTTGTTGCTTCTGCGGTGTATTCTGGAACTTCTGAATTTCCTAATGCTGGTGTATATAAACCCTCAGCTTTTGTTGTCACAGATTTGAAAAATCATCAGTAATTTCTGTTTTCATTTGGCACCTCAGTCCATTTTGACACCACACCAGCCCAACTGTCCTGGGTTTCAGAGTGAAATCAAAAATGCAGCTGCTGCAGCCTGTCAGCTCCAAGCAGCACCTTTCTTGGTGTGTGTTTAAAAAGCCTTGAGCGTTCTTACCTTGTCATGCTGCTTTATCCCTTCCTTTGGCAGTCCTAGTTCACCCGCTTCAGGGGGGAACTTTCTGGCTGAAAGCTGTACAGTGGTGTGCAATAATCACAGTTGTTGCTCCTGTTAGGACTCAGAGGTTCTGTTTTTCCTGTGTTGTGATGATCATTTGGTGGATCCACAGGAGCAGACCTGCTACAAATTCACTCTGCTCTTATGAAAGATCTCATTTCACAGCTGTCAGTGATAGTCTGACGGGTTTACCAGGGCCACACTCATCCTCGAGCAGGGCTGTTTCTGTGTGGAAGCTCTTTGTGGCGTTAGAGAACAGGGTTTTTGTGTTTTGCAGAAGGATCGCCCTTTCCTGTGAGTGCATGTGTCCCTTTTCTGGGATGCATGGTTACCTGTGCCTGACATCCTCAATGCCAAATGTAATTTTTAGATTTGTGGCTTTTGCGACTCCACTTCCAAGGGCACCCTGCCTTTGGAGATAGGGCACAGATACTCTGTATAATGAATGAGTCTTCTCTGTGTTTCTATGGATGTCCCAGTCCCTCCTTTTCCTTCACTTGCTCCAGTGGTGGTGGAGGATGTCTCCATCCTGGGACAGAATCATAGAATACCAGGTTGGAAGGGACCCCACAGATCATTTGGTTCAACCTTGTCTGGCAAAAGCACAATCTAGAAAAGATGCCCTAGCACCCTGTCCAGCTGAAGTGCCCAATGTTGAGGAACCCCCAAATTCCCTGGGGAGGTTGTTCCAGTGGCTGATTGGTCTCTTTGAAGTAGGATTTCTTACTGAACTTTGTGCTCAGAGGTAGGAACCTGTATCAGTCTCAAACCTGTCAACATGGCCTGCAGAGTTTCGTGCTGTAAATTCGGAGACATTATGTGCAAATAACGTTTGACAACTGTATTGTAATGTTGTGTGTTAATGACTGAGGGAATGCTGTGTGCTTTGTGCTTGCGAAACTTTAGAGCACCAGACAGTTGCTGGAGGACCTGTATATGACTTGCTTTCATATTCACACTCTGGAGTGAGATTGAGCTTGGGCTTCCTGCCACATGCCTGCTGGGTGGAAGTGCTGAGGGGTGGATGCCCTTTCGCTAGTGCCTTTCCACCTGAAGACAATGTTAATCCTTGCCTAGCTCAGAAAATTCACATTTTGGATTTTCTTCAGTTTCGAGTGGAGCATCTTGTCTATTTGTTTTGTCTCTAGAGGCAGGATTTAATACGGATCCTGCATCTGGATTTTGCTACCCTCAGCTTGGATACAGAATGGCTTTTGTTAAATGCAAGATTTGTTTTCTCCACTCTGAGAGATATTCTCATTGTCAAAAGAAAATCTACACCAGAGAGAAATTTTATTTGAGTAGACTCAGAAATATATCTGGTGTTAATTCAGGTTGATCTCACCCGTCCAATTCAAACTAGGAGCCTTGGTCAAAGAACCTCCCTTTTCCCAGAATCCCTGACAAAGGGAATTTAAACTGGGCATTTATATGCCTAGGGATTAAACATTTTGAGCCTGTGTCATAGTACTCATACTCAGGTACTCAAACAGGTGGCTTTTCTCATTGCTTTCATTAACAAGGCAGCTTTAGATATGTGCATTTCATATCCATCTCTTACTTCCTTTCCCTTCATCCTTGCAGCGTTTCCCTTTCAATTACACGTTGAGAAAAACTGACTGTAGAGGGGGCTTGCATTAGCTTCTGTGGAGGGCATCGGTTTGCATTCAAGCTTTCATTTAGCAGTCCTTGTAGCTAGGTGCAGTGCTTACTGTCTCCCAGATGGAATAAGTGCATGGATTGTATATCTCAAAAGAGTCAATTTACTTCTAATTCTTTCCCATTTTAATAAATAGCGATCACGTGTCTCTTTTGAGCTCAGTAGAACTTAAACATTTCATATATTGATAATATTCTTGCTGTTACAGGCAGCTTTGCACATATTTAAAAAATCATTGAGGGAGATACTCTTTTGGTCCTAAGTGCAAATGTTATCCAAAAAACTTCACAGAGATTGTACCATTATTTTAAGCTTTCCAGCTTGCATTTCTATGCAAGTCCTTAATTGAACATTTGCAAGAGGCAGTTGCACTCTACCTTGCCCTTTGCTTCAGCCCTCTGGCCCCACCCCTTTTAAGGCAGTGATCCCTTTTAAAGCACGGGGAAAGCTGGACTGCAGGGCTGTCTTCTACCAGCTTTCTGCCAGAAATTAGATCCCTTGCTTCTGCAGTGAAATTCTCGATGTGTCTGCACTGGAATACGCAACCAAAAATGTTGACTTTGTGTTCTTTACTAAAAGCTTTAATAGAAGCTCAGCTGAGAGTGTACTCAAGTAAACGATGCCATGGGGATATTGTCCTAAATGTAATCTTTGAGTAGCTTGTATGTTGTTTTCTTTAACGTAATTTGTCAAAATAGCTCCCTTGTTCTGTGGAAAACAGCAGATTTTGCTTTTGTCTGCCTCGCAGCAGGGAGAAAGAATAGAATATGGAAGTAAGAAATCTGATGTTATTTTTCCCCGAACTCTTTTTGTTTCTGTTTCACAAGTGACCTAAATTCAGAGCAAACTGTTCAGTAGGTGAGTCTTTACCTCAGGTGGTGTGGTGTCTATACGACCTGATTAAAACCTTGAAGAACCTGGAGAAAATTTACATTAAATAATTTAGACTCAAAGGGAAAATGTTTTAACTCATAAAATTTTGAAGCAGGAGGCTGTTACGGTGATCTACTAAATCTGGCTTTACAAATGTGGTGATTTGTGTTGAGGAGCTGACTATGTACACAGTTTCTTATGAAAGTTGTATGAAAATGAAAATACAGAAAATGAATGTTATTGTGGCAGATGTATTTTTAATAATTTACTGTCTTAGATCATTAGTTAAGATCACCAGTTATTCTCAATGTCTGTGTCATGTAAGACTCCTATGGCAACTGACACGAACCGGTACTCCGGTACTGGGAGTTCACCACTACTTACCTTGGCATGGCAGTGGCTTTTAAACAACTACTGATAAATAAAATTATATGTACCTGACTGGATAAAGTCTTGAGCAACCTGGTTGATTTTTGTAGCTGACCCTGCTTTGAGCAGGAGGTCAGGCTGGAGACCTCTGGAGATGCCTTCCAGCCTGGCTCATCCCGTGGTCCTTGTGTGTGTAAATGTGTGGGAGGGTGTAGCCACGTAATGTTTATGGATCATTTATAAAGAAACGCTGGGTGATTTCAGATGTAGCTATAATAAACTTTCACTCTGCTGGTTTTCTTTGCCCAGTCTGCCACTAAGAAACCCCGGAAGTCTCCAGCGGACAAGGGGCGTTCCGACGCTGGAGCTCGAGGAGCAAGTCGTGGGAGAGCCAATGGCCACCCGCAGCAGAACGGAGAAGGGGACCCTGTCACTTTGTTTGAGGTGGTTAAGCTGGGAAAGAGTGCTATGCAGGTAAAATGTCTACTTGTGTTCCCCCTCACAATTCAGTGTATCCTGACTGGAGTCCAGTCTAAGCTGTGCTTTTGTAAACAGTGGTGTTTTCTCATGACTGCATTGGTCCAACAGACTGTGTATGATAAAGTACAGGACTGAGTGGGCTCTGATTGAGGGCTGTCATGTGTCCTTCTGAAGAACAACAGACCTGGCAGAAAGTAATGTGGTTCAAATTCTCCATTATTTTGTTCCTTACTCCTAAGTTAAAAATGTTGGTATTAAGCAGTTCATTAAAGAATATCCTGTAGCTAGTTTTATATGGGGGAAAAGTTCCTGAGAATAATGATGGATCCAAGCCTTTTTTGTTCACTTGTTTTTTCAAGAATACCTGCTCACACAAGCAGTTTGGAGCCTTTTGCACTGGAACTTGTATTCCTGCTGTCCCCGTCAGGGTAACAGATGAAGGCTAAACTATTTGCCTAGACTTCCACTGAGTCTGAGGGAAAACATGGACACATCCTGAAGGCAAATTTTTCATTGTAAAATAAATAAGATAGTTCTAGTTGCCTCCGGAAGTGTTTCTTACCCCCTTATGTTTCGGTCAGGTCAGAGGTCTGTACAGGATGTGTGGGGCCAGGTGAGTCGCACCTGAACACGCTGCTCAGAGGATTGGTTTTTTGTGGTTTTAGTAAGCTGCTGTGCTGCAGCTCTTGGTTTTGGTACTCAAAGGAGAAACAATGGGCCCAAAACACTCTTCAGCCCATGCAGTCCAAAGCCAACAGTCATTCCTGCTCTGAAGGATTGTTTAAGCAAACCTCCTTTACTTTGCATATCAGCAACACAGGACTTAGGCAGTATCAGTTAGTTTGTTTTGGTGCTGACTAACATGAGAAAAGTACAAATTAGGAAAATTAGGTGCGAAGTCCCATTCCCAATATTACTTTTAGTGTAGCTAAAAGCTAGGTCTCTTTAAGTCCCAGAGGAATCAAGTATTGCAAATGAGTGAAAGTTGTTGAAAATTTTCTGTCTCAAATCTATGGAAAGTCTGAGATGTAATTTTAAAGAAGTAATACACAGGAAGGAAATGAGAATTTCTGTTCTTTGTAGTTTCTGTGTTTACACTTACTCAGGATTGACCCTTCTTATCTAGTAGGTGAAGACAGAACAAATTTACTCCTAACAAAGCTACGGATTCCTTGTGCCTTTTTTTCCTACAACAGAGCTTCCAACTTTGTTTGGTTTTCAGCACTTTTTCAAATTTTGTTTTTGGCAGGAACTGAGGAAACATCTGGAGTCTATTTTCTGGTTTTACTCTGGTACAGAACATACAATATACTTTGTGTAGTATAGTTGACTTAGAGTTATTGGTATTTGCAGAAGCCAAACGGAAAGGAATGGGTGATTGCTTTGATATTTGATGACTCTGTGTGTGTGCGTGAAGTTGACTTTGATACATTTTATTTATATCAAAAGAGATGCTGACACAAGTCTTCTGCAGATTAAATACCAGAAAAAAATTGTCTGCATGTTTGTATTAAGAAACCTTGGGAATTCAGATACAAAGGAATTGTTTTGAGAAGTGGAGGATTTGTATATGCATGTGTGGGTGGATGTGTGTCTGTGTATTCATGTATACATACCTGTGTCCACGGATCACAGATGCACAGACACACACGTGCTTCACATGTGCCCAGCCTGCAGGTAGGAGGAAAAATACACAGCACAGTCTGAGCAGGGGAGAGATTATATGCAAATAGTAAAGGAGTAGGCAGGAGTGTTTGAAGGCCTAGGGTGCAAACAGGCATAAATGACTTGAGCCATAATTTCAAGAGTATGCATCCCTTGGGCACCTTTGAAAAACTTACTGTTGGAAAAATATTTTTAAAAATTAAAGAAACCCTGTAGTAGGAAAGAGAATGCAATTAAAATGTGATTTAATATTTTTTAATTTGCACTTTTGGGCAATAATCTTGAGTGAAACCAAGGTTCTGTAAACCAAACTTATTAGTGTCTTCATACTTGTATTTTTCCATAATAGCTTAGGGATTTTGATGTAACAATTAGGAATGCTTGGCATTTTTGTTTTTCATAGTTTTGATGCGGGGTTTTTTGTGTAATTTTAGCAATTTTGTCAGTATTGCAGTTTTCAAACAAGTGCCCTATATTTGTATTTGGCTGAACGTATTATTTCTGAATATTTAGTTCTTTCCCTGTAATATGAACATACTTTTTTTCTAGTGCTCCTAAGTTTGCTTCCAGCAATGAAAACCCAGGAAAATTCAATTAATATGTTCTGACATTACATGGAAATCATGTGCTTTCATTTCTGATCTGTCTGCTCCTGCTGTTTGCTCTCAGAATTTTTTTTAGTTGTTAGATTTTTCTGGCTCTGTGATGCCAGTTCATGAAAGTCTGTAGCTGTATTCAATTTTCACTTCTTTTAAGCTTCTCTATTTTGATTCTCACAGCAGGATTCATTTACTACTTCTCTTCAGGCTTATTGCTGGTTGCTTCTTCCAGGGAAATAAAATCAGTTTAATTTTTTTGTATTTCAGGTATACATAACTCCAGGGCTGCTCTTTGCATAAAATCTTTGCCTCTGTCACGAGGTGCTGCTTGTGTCTTGTTTGAACTCTGTAAATCTATTTGATGCCCACGTTAAGTTGGTATTCATTTGCTCTGTAACCTTTTGTACAGTTAGTGCTCCAGGAGTTGTTCTGTCAGCAGCTCTGTGTGTATGAAGTGTGACATGACCTGCTGTTCCTGCTTTCTGCAGGTACATTTTCAAGTGTTACTCCATTAAGACTGTTCACAGAACTTCTTTAGACTCTGTGGTTTTTATTTTCATAGTCGAACATGATACTCTTCTGCTTTTTGTCATTTATCTCTTCCATATATTCATTTTTTAGTTATATCATTTTATGGTGACAGCTATATCCTCTACATTTCCCCACTCTGAACTTCCATAGCCAGAACGGTCTCTATCAGCATTTTTGATGTGCTCAGCTGCCCACTGGTAGGAATGAAGGCTTGGGTGAGCCTCTGCTCTTCCAGCCGAGCTACGCAGGCAGAGACTGACTGATAGCTAAAATCTTCAGACATCTCTGCATTGGTCTCTGACCCTGCTGTTAAGATGACAGGGAACTAAAGAGCTTGTGCTGAGATCAGATTTTGTTTAGGACTCAGACTGCAAATTTCTCATGAGTTAGTTATGACCAATTATCTGTAATGAA
The DNA here is from genome assembly GCA_013397815.1 of Aleadryas rufinucha. Classification (NCBI taxonomy): domain Eukaryota; kingdom Metazoa; phylum Chordata; class Aves; order Passeriformes; genus Aleadryas; species Aleadryas rufinucha. The sequence continues at coordinate 237,266 of VZTH01011890.1, read as the reverse complement.
GTTTGCACTACTGTTGGTCACACCAAGCATAGAAGTGTTCTGCTTCCTTGTCTGCAAAGGGGTTTTGTTCCCCCAGAACATCAGAGAGAATGGATTGTCAGTAATTCTAGCAGGTGTTCAGTACCAGAACATGAACAGATAGATCTATGCCTTGATGACTCTCCAATATTCCATGCATTACCAGTCACCCTTAATTGGTGTTAGCAATTCACTACAGAGTAGAGGCTGATTTTGAGGAAAAAGAGTTTTCAAAAATTGCCGCCTCTGCTTATGCTCAGCTAGTAAAAGGTAATCTTGGTGTTGATTAGACATAGTTCAGAATAAATATGGTTCCATTATAGGCCAGCAAGCATCTTAAGAGAAGTATCCAAGTATCTAGTGTGTTGAAATGGAATTTTTCATTGTGCCACCAGTTCTTCCTTGTCTTCTCAGAAATCGAGGATGCACGGGGTTCCTCACTGTTCTTACAGGCACGTGGGGATTTGTGTCCTTTGAAGTTCCCTCCCTGTCCAAGTAAAGCTGTAGCACTCCTTACTCTGTCTTGAGAAGTCCATCTCTGGCAGCAGCTCAGACTTACTCCTGATTAGTGACTGTATAACCATATTTGCCATGTGCAGGAGGAATTCCATGTGCTTTTACATAGATCCTTAAGCTTAAGAACATCAGAGCAGCTGTAACTGGATTGCACCAAAAATCCAACAGCCTGTGTCTGACAGTGGCAGTTAAGAAAGAGAAAAAGGTGGCAAAAACAAATTTTGGGGATTCTCCCTACCTCTGACTGTTTGCAGCTCAGAGTCAATGTGTTGTCTCTGTTCTCAGTGGCCTTAATGGCTCTCTCTTCCCTGAGTTTTTCTCCCTCTAGAAGCATTTTTTGCTGGATCACATCTCTTTATGTCCCTCAGCTATTTCTGAAAGTGAAGGTCTTTGAAGATTAATAATATACAGACATACCCATGTCTGTATACATGGGTATGTATAGTATATACATATTACCAGTATTACCAGTGCTTTTTGTGTTAAAGGCATGTTTTAGTTTAATTGTCCTTTATTGTATTTTAACTGCTGTATCCTCCAGCTTGAAGGATGGATAATAACTTAGGGTTTCCCCACACTGTCTCAGAAACTCCTTAGGAGTTTGAGTATGCAGTCTCTAAAGTTTACTGGGCAAAATGGCTGCATCTATTATTAACATTTAAACTAGTATTTTTGTTTTGCTAGGCAGATTTCTTCTTTCTTCTTTGCTTTTGATTGTATGCTACTGAATTAAAAGAAAAAAATCAAAACTAGGTACATGTTTTTATAGTTGTTACACTGGGAAAAATTTAGCCACCAAACAAAGCATTAATTAATTACAAGAGTATCCCTTAATACCAAATGAATTTTTCTGCAGTCATCACACCAAGGCTTCTTTTCCATTGTGATTTAATAAGATGTGAGATGATTTTGCTGTTGATGTGAACACAAGTCCCAGTAGTGCAGTGTGGGAAAGCATTTGTACCTGAAAATACTCATTATACTTGAAGGCAGAGAAGTCTTTTGCTCTCTAGAATGTTGATGTTTTTTGAAGTGTCTGGGGTGATCTGTGAACCCTTTACAAACTGTGCTAGCAAAGGAATACGAATCGTGTTTTAATAAATTGATGGGTCTCTTACTGGAAAAACTCCGTTTTGTTTCAGCACTCCTCTAAGTATCTTTTCGTTCTCGTGTTCAATGTTTATGAGCAGCTGTGATGCTTTGTAGCATCATTCATGCCCATGATTGGCTCAGCCTAAACAGCCACAGCCCCTTGGAAACAGTGTAACACGTCAGCTGTGAGAGATGAGCCCTGCAGAAGTTCTGTGCCACCTTAGGAAATCTTGGTGAGGGCTTTGTGTGGTGCACCCACCTTTCCCGAGCACTCGGATGAGGAACTGCTGCCCTGAGTACTGGGAATCTGCTGGGCAAGAGTGCCCAGCCTCGGGAGTTCCTGTGATTTTAGTCCATTTGAAAGCAGAATTTTCCCAGTACCTTTTATACACTCAGTGTAATGCCAGTTAACCTGCACCATTCTAAGATTCTCCTAAGAAAATAAACATTGTTTTCTTTTGGTAGTGTTTTTTCTCCCAAATGGTTCAATGCAACATGTTACACTGATTTCCCTGTGTAATGATATTTAATACCCAGTCTATTGCATAGAAATATGTATTTACACAAAATGCCAAACATATAATCCTGTATGGAGAGTATAAATCCCTTAGTTTTATTGGACAGAAATACTTCTAGGATTGTATTCCTTTCCTCTCTGTGCTTCAGAAAATAAAAAGTTAGGTAGGTAGACACTGCATAACACAAATTTTCCCATCTTTGCTTACTGTTACCTTAAAGTGAGATTTTTGGGGTTTTTTTAAAGAAAATCATTTTGGCTTATCAGGAAGTGCATGATAGGTGCTAGCAAAGTATGAACTCTTTCATAATTTAAAAGTATTATCCATAGAGAACAAGAATAAAATGCATGTCCTCAAGCTGCAGTTCATTTTTATTATCCTGATATTAGGTTTTCACTGGGTGTATATCAGACTTAGTGCCTGCAGTTTGGAATGCAGCCAGGCACTCATCCTGGAGCGTGCTGCCCGATCTAAATTGCACGTACTTTCACACATTAGGAACTACCTTCTCCCCAGTAGCCATCTGTGTAATTACTTCAGTTTTCACAAAATTTATCCTTCGAAGGCTTCTATTCTTTTTTTCAAAAGCCATCCTGAACAGATTCTCTTAAAAAATTTTATGCAGAGTGTTTTAAGTCTCTCACTACTTGCCTGTTTCCCTGCGTTCTTACTTTTAGTGTACTAAGTTATTCCCACTATGTGTTAAAGTATATTTTCTACTTTTATCTTCTATTTGAGTTGCTCTTTATACAAGTTATTGAAATATTTAATTTCACTGTGCATTCCTTTTTAAGTCAGTTTCAAATTTCATTTGAGTAATTTCGGGTTTTTGGCAGAAGTTGGTAGTGTAAGCTTTGATTTTTGGATTTTTTCCTGCCTTGTTGTAAACATGTTGCACACCTATTCTAGAGTAATTTTTTCTTTCATATTCACTGTAAATGAAGCATGTCCATGATCAATTGTATGAAATGGCAAATTATTTAAAGTTCTTTGTGCTTGATTTGCCTTGGTTTACAGTTGACTCAGATCTTCCATTTTAACATACACTTTGTATATGGTGTCATTTGTTTTTGACTTTTGTTTGTAACACTGTTGCCAGATTGTTACTTAATTGAAATTGTGAAATAGCTTTTTTTGAAATCAACTTTCATTAATATTTAGTGGGACTGTGCTAATTTACATGAGCTGGCAACGTGTCCTCTGCAGTCAGTCCCTCTGGTTCCTCCAACAGTTAATGCTCCTAAATTCTCTCACACTGAAGGAATATGAAATGGATTCACAGCTGCAAAGCCTAGAGGAGGAAGTAAGATCACTAGCTTCATTATTTCATTCATTGCATCAGACTTGCTTTTACTGGCAACCCCGAGCTGCTGTTCCTCTTCAGTACCATAAAATGCTTCTGTTTATCTTTTAGCAGACTTTGAGATGTGAAGGTCAATATTTCTCCAAGTTGATTGATTTGAAGTTGTTTACTCAGACTGTGGATCTATTCTGCTACTTGCTTGACTTTATTTAGGCTTCTTATTTCTGTAGGTTTGCTTACCTGGCATATTCTTCAAATTATGCTCCATGGTAGTTCTTAAAACAGACTCATCAGAGAGTTCATTTCTGTGAGATTCTCTTTAAAACTGTCGCAGGCTTTGGAAAGTCTTTGTACTGACTCTGTATTTGTACCATACCTCATCTGCCATTTGCAGGAAGCCTTGATTTTTTACTTAGTTCTCGTAAGAATAGAAGCAATTGCATAATAAAAAAATGGTTGATTCTCATTTTTGTGATGTACCTGTATGGACTTGGTGACTGACCCAGAGACGTAGTGCATGTATGTGTCTGTGTGTATGTATATAAGTGTGTGTGCATACGTGTCTAGATGTGTCCTGAGAGCAGGGAGTGGAGGAGGGTTGTTGGTGTTGCTGGAGTCATCTGGAGGTTTTATCTGTGTAACTGAGCTTGTTGCCAAGAGTGTGTGTGCCTTGAAGTTGGTGAATCCCAAAAGCATGGATGTGCTGCCCCTGGGCAGGCTGAGGCACATGTCCTGTAGATCCCATGCCTCCCCAGAATGCTGGATTTATCATGTATTTCATGCACAGCATGTAAGGGCACATTTCTGTACGGTAAATCCGTGGTCCCCACTACATCTGAAGGTAAAAACATCTGGAAGCAGCTGGGTACCACTGGAGCAACTCATGCAATCTACTGCTGCCTTCTTTCCTAAGTGTTTCGTGGAACTAGGCAGAGAGACTTGTGGGGATGAATTCTGGGGGATGGAACCTGCTTGTAGCTGCCTTGTTTCGAAAAGGGCCTCCTGGTCCTTCCCTCCTATCATTGCACGTGCCTTCAAGGTGTTAATGGTCTGTGCTTGGGACAGGTGACAGGGAGGGGCAAGAGCAGGAGGTCTCTGGGCAAGATGACCAAATGTGGGTCATTTCCCTGAGTTTGCTCTTGGATTATGTATGAGAAGCTCTTGAAAATATGGGAACTGGGTGGAGGTAGCCAGCAAGATAAAATCATCTTGGAAGGTTTGCTGTAACCTGGGGCCTATTGATTAGAAATCCTTGTTTTTAACAGGAGTCCTTCTCTCTATGCATATTTATGCAAAAGAATTCCATTTCTGGCGAGGATTGCATGTTGCACCATTTGCTACACTGCTGCCTGTGGTTTGATTTCTTTTTTGCTTGTATTCAACCTTTTTTCCTGGTATTTGGATTACTGCTGTTTTGTCTTGGTTCAGTTGATACTTGTCTCTTATTTTGGGTCTGATTGTCGTTTTTATTTCTTCATCTAATGTTTTCAGTTTTTATAGCTCTTTTCTGTTGCATCAAAAGCTGACAGTTTGATTAAGTTCCAACTGTTGTAGCATATGTAGTCTGGCTTCATTATCTCCTGTTGCCTTAAACTGTAATCTCTAACAAAATTAGGCATCAAGCTTGCCAAGCGTACACGAGGGGCTGAGTGTGTGGTGCTGTGGGTGTTATTTTGGGGCACTGATTTTTAGGGCTTAGCGAATGCTGTTTGTGTGGCTCTGTGCTGATGCTGGCAGGTCAGGTGCCTGTGTGTGACTCGTCACCCGCAGCCCCTCACTCCGTGGGGCTCTCTGGGGTGAACACAAGCGCTGTGCAGCAGGAGCCCTCTCAGCTCTCCACGCGTCGGTGCTCAGGGCGAGGAGTTACACCGACAGCTCGCTGAACGCTGCCTGTGTGTGTGTGTGACACACGGTGCTGAGTGTGAAGGCACTGAGGAGCTTGTGCCTGTCAGCTTAGATAAAATGAACCCTACCCACAAATGCAGATTTTACTCATGGCTTTGTCAGTTCTCTGCAAGGTCCAGACAGTATTTGCCTGCTATCCCTCTGAGAACCTTTGCTTTGATTTTTCTGCTCTTCTTATCTACTGCTGCCACTGAAGACTGCATTGCCTCAGGTCTGGTCCCCGAGTCTGGAGATGAGCCACTTGTCTTTATTTTTCTGTAAATTGCACAATGGTTCTGGGTTGAAAATGCAAGTGCCACACTGGTAGGACAGAGTGGGCCCCCAGTGCCCAAGGACACAGCATGTCCCACACAGTTCTTTTTGTATGAGAGACAAAATGAGAAGAAGTGAGAGGAGCTGCGCTGATGCTGCAGTTTGAGGTAGTGCTGCAAAAATCAATTAAATTGTTTAAAAGAAGCAGAAGCAAAGTGTAAAGGTATTCCTTCACATTTCTTCCCTTGACTCCTCCTTTTTTTAAGTCCAGTTGGGTTCATTGGCAGTATTTATAGCACAGTCCAGGAGAAGTTGCAATGGTGTGGCTGAAGGGGCAGTGTGTTGTAGCAACAAACAGGAGTAAGACTGAACATGGAAGGGAATTTCTTGGGCCAGCCTTACTTCCACGGGGAGTGTTTTCTGTGAAGCTCGGCTGTGCATAATGAACAGATGCTGGGGAACTAGTTATTAACACTCAGGAAAAGCAGCTGAGATTTCCCAGGCTCAAAGAAGAATATAGTAGACTTCAGAAACTGTCAAGAGATGTGTGACAAGAGTGGGCAAGGATAAAGATAGGGCATTATTTCTGGGCAAGCCACATGGCACAGAGTAGGACTATTCTGCCTGGAAAGAGATGACCAGACGGAAGCATGGAAAATGCAAACAGGGGCTTGAGGTTTGTTTTTTCTTGTTTCATAAGAATTGAGTCACATCAAATAGATCTAACAATTGGCAAGTTTAAAACACAATTATTCTTTTATTTTGCAGTAAGTGATTAACCCTTGCACACTGCTGCAAGATGATGTCGATATAAAGGTGGTTTAGACAGACACATCCATGAGAGAAGAAATTTGCTGAGGTCTTAAGGGTCTGGGAGAGTAACTCAGAAATATCAGTGTATTCTTGCCCTTTTCTTACACTTTTCCCTACATGTACAAGCCCTGTTGGGCAGGTGAACCTGACGTCTGACTCAGCACAGCTGCTATTTTCTTTAGTGTAAAAAATAGCTGCTGGCAATTGCATGTTGTTCTGATATCTACAGTAGTAGAGCTGTTCAAATAAATCTTGTAAATTGGTAGTACACCAACAGCCTGGTCATTAAGCTCTGTCAATATTTGGTGTAGTGAATACTTTCTACATTTGGCTACATTTGGTTTATGTGCCCTGGAGAATTTTGCTGATTGATTGAAATGATTGATACTTCCAGGAACAGGTCTGAATTCATGATGAATTGACACTGAGATAACATTCTAGATAACTGGTTTTGTGCTGCTGCTTCGTGTTTCCTCAACTTGTGTGAAGCTTAGAGGCCAAGACTTGCTTTCTAATTTCTTCTAAGTAGCAGGTGGACCCCTTTGTAAAATTGCTTCTCCTACTGGATGTGTGTGGGTGTGTGTGGGGAGGCAAAACCTGTGAAAAGTGAGTTTCCTGGCAAATTGGATGTTTAGAGATTCATGCTTGTTGTTGGATAACATGATAGTGCTGCTAGTCTGCTCCTGGCTCAAGGGTGAGTGTAGTGATGTGTGTTAAACATGGAGTGCTTTGGCTCAGTTCAGTGCTCTGTGTGTGTCTCTGGTAATACACACCTGGTTTGCTGCTCCCTTTTCCTCGTACACCCACCAAGGGCCCACTGGTAGTCTTGGCCATTTGCACTTGGATAAACTGGAAGTTGCAGAGGGACTTTTCAAGATCCCTCCTTACAGCTACTAGTTAAGAAAAGGATTTTTCGAAGAGATCAAATTGTTTGGATTTTTTGTCTTTCCTATTGATTCCTTTTCAGCCCAGTAGAAGCCAGTTGTGTGGGCATGGTGGGTGTTTGTATGTGTGTGTGGTTTTTTAAAATTAATTTGATAGAAATTCATTGTAGACCTGAACTATCCATAATAAACTAATCCATTTGCAAGGTGTACTCTGATAACATGATCAAGCATTTCCTAGTGAATGCTGTTGCATGTGCGGAACAGAAGAATTTGGGTTTTTCCTCATAAAAAAAGTAAAGCATAATATTTGAGTACTTCAAATATACACAATTCCTTACCTACAGTGTTTATGTAGCTGAGGAGCTTGGAATATCACAGATGACAAAAATATCTCCTGCCTACCTGTAGTTCTGAGGGCACTTTAAAACTGACTGAGTTTCCTATCCTGTGATCCGGGTGGCTTACAAACACCTTAAGTCCAACTTCTGTGTCTTATTTTATTTACTATGTATTCCTCATTATATTGTGTCTTCCTGAACTATTTACAGTGTTCCTGAGTGACTGATGTACTACTTTGGCCTTTATAAATACTGAGATGTTCACTACGCAATATAAAATCAGTATTTATCCCAAAGTATTTCTGCTCATCAGTTTTCTGGGAATATATGGTGGTCATTCTGAATGGAGTAACAGTGTTTGTTGTTTTTAACACAATTTTAAAACTCAAAAAATACTCTAAGTAGTTTTGAGGAATTACAGTAATTTCAGTTTGAACTTGTGTTTATACAATATAATACCAGAAAATGATGCATATAGTTCTGCTCTCTAAGAATATTTGTTCTGTCTCCACCTTGAGAGAAGGTGCATAGATTTCTGAATTTGTACACGTGTATAATATGCAAAATAAATGCTCAATTATAAAATTATATTCTGAAAAGAATAAGTCATTTGCCTTTAATAAAACACTTTCTAAGAGTCTCTGATAAGTATTCTTTTTTTCTTGACAGTCTGTGGTGGACGACTGGATTGAATCATATAAACAAGACAGGGACATAGCACTTCTGGATTTAATCAACTTCTTTATCCAGTGTTCAGGATGTCGAGGTACAGAACATGGGAAACAAGTTGTATAGAATAAATCTGACCTACAAACGTGTGTTAGTGCAAATGCTGGTAAAGATGGGGGAGACACTTGGATTGATACTCCTCATGTGCATGGTTTGTATAGAAATATTGTCTGCATTCCAGAATAACTTGATTTAAAGCTTGTTTGTCAAGGGCTACCCTTTCTTTTTCTCACTTTCCTGTCATCGTGCTAAAGTGTACAAATCCTCACAGAGACACTCTACTCGTCAGCAGCAGGAGCCAAAAGATCTGGTACTCCAGGTAGGCGTATCTTTACTTCCCCTTTCTGTTTCTTCCCAATTTTTTAATTGCAAAAATTAGTAGATAACTATACCTTAACTTTGATATTTTTTCTTTCTTTTTAGGAAGATTATATTTTTTTAAACTGAAGAGGAAGGAGTCAGTTTTCAGTTGACTTCGATTAGCAAGAAAGATTTCCTGTGGATGAAGCACCAGTGCTATTTGTTCCTCTGTGATACTTTATCACATCAGCAGCGAGTGCCCTGCCTTTTATACCTTATTTAAGCAATCTCCTTTACCAGGCATGCAGCAGTCAGCCTTTCTAGCATTCTGTTGCCACACTGTGCCTTCTAATGAATTTTTCATGTGTTGTCTTTTTTCAGTTAACTCAGCCTTGAAAAGATACAAAGACAGAGCTCCACTCTCTCTGTAGACCAAATTATTTACTGTTTTCTGATGCTTCCTAGAATTTACTTTGAGTAGAGTTGAAAACAACCCACAATTCAGAAATTCTTTTTCTTCATTCTGTATCTGATGTGGGAATACACCTTTAGGCATCAAATGGTCTGGGTAGAAGTCCCTTTTCTTCTTCTTAAGTGTAAGGTGAAGTCTTGAGTAGTTAAAAGCATCAAAGAAAAGAAATTGGAACAATCATCAGCTTCAGCAAACCTTTTTCATAGCTGAAGGAAATAAACTTATTTTTTGGATGACAGGAAAAACTGAAGCTCTGGGAGCATTCTGTGAAAGGGCTGAAGGTTAGGGCTTAGGTTACCAGCCTGTATCAATGTCTGCACTGTTCACACAGAACCCCTGAAACATTTTTCAGTTGTGTTTGGCAGCTTATGTGAAAATAGTTGTATTCTGTGTGCTTTTTCTTTTTTTTTAACTCTCTCCTGAAGGTGTGTATGAAAAAAAGCAACCCCACAAGCTTATTTGTAAGAATTTGGGCAGCATTAAACCAAAGGCATCCTTGGCCATATGTTTATATTCTTGTTGATGCAAGCTTTTGGTGAAGGCATGTCATCAATATCTTCATTCCCCTGCTGCTCTCTAATTTATTCTCCCTTTCTTTCTCCTCGTTAGAGAAAGCAGCACTCTGATGAGATTCCTATTTCTTAAAGCCCTTGTTGGTGAGTGATGCAGGCTGAATGCCCACTGTCAGCCATATGCTGCTGGAGCAAGTGCTTCCCAGAAAAGCTTTCTGTTACTGGCGGGGAGGCAGCAGCGCTGTGAGTGCCTGATGTCATTGACTTGCTTGGCTTTTCTTTGAATGGTGACTTTCCATTTTCAGTGCTCTGCTCTGTACCCCCAAGGGTATCTCTGCTGAGCTTCTTTCAGTGCCTTCTGGTCCCAAACAGCAATGGTAGGAGAAAGGAAGCAAAAATTACTCACCCCCAAGTCTATAGCGTGTTTGGGAGATTTAGTTCTGTGTTGGAATTTTTGCAGTGGATACAGTATCAGCTGTAGAAGAAGGTTAAAATCCTGGCAAACAGTGCAGTTCTTTCCAGTTTCCAGTAATATGCCTGTTTTCTAGAATAAATAAGAGCTTATCAGAAGAGAGTGGATTTTATTGGTAGTCCACTTAAAGTGCATACTAAGCTGTCCTTAATGGAAATGAGCAATAGGAGGTTGTTCTGTATTTTGTGAGGAAGACAAAGACTCTTTTTCATGGGAAGATCATATATTATGATGTCTTTATTTCCCTCTAGAGACTTGGTTGACATTCTTTCTTATTTTTATTTCTGCTAAGTAACAACCCCTTGCGAGTCTCAACGAGTGCTTTATCTTCCTCGGTTTTCTTCTTTTCAGTTTGCTCCACTAACGTTGTCTTGGATTCTCTTCTTTCCCAAAGCTGGATCTAAATGCTGACTGATAACATATCTAAGTTTGTGATCATTAACTGAAGGGAGGAGGACAGCTAATTTTGGAGGAAGTTTCTCAGGAAAGTGTGATGCTAGGTTTATAAATCTACCATTTCAACAGTGCTTAGAATCACTTGATATCTAAATATATGTAAAGTACATTTAGCTTGATGTGTCTTTCAAAAGTTTTGAGCAGGTGAAGAGTGTGTGCCCATTTTCTGGCTTTCATTAGAAATCATTGAGGCACCAAACTGTTTTATTTAGCAACACTATTGACCCTGAAAAAATACCCTTCTGTTTAGAGAAACATTGATTTGTATGTATTTATCCCGTTCTCTTGGGCAGCACACGTATTGAATGAACCTCTTGGCGTCTTCCAGCTTTGCTTAGAGCTGTTGCTGAAATGAGAAGTGATCTCTTGTAAATATGAGTAAGCAGGCGTATTATGTAAATTAATACTAACAATTGTTAAATTAGTGACTTTTGCAGGTGAACATAAAAGATCTGTGCAATTTAAAATTCAATAAATATACACCAAATATTCAAGCGTGTCTGACCTTTGTCAACTCTTCTGAGTATCTATTTAATATATGTCCATTAAAAACGTAGATTAGGTTTTAGTGTGACTCCAGTAATCTTTAGGTGTTTTTAGAGTGCTATTTGGTGTAAATGAGAAGTTTCTTGTATTGAATTGTCAAAACATCTCAGTTCAATAAGCAGTTAGTCACTTGTCATGTCATCTTTCCTCTGGTTTCCCTGCTCAATCTGTACATGTTGCCTTTGCTAATTTTGATTACGAAGAAGTGAAATGGTTATGTAAAGAATTTTTCTTTATCTTGCTTGTTTTTTGTCTTCAAGAATACAAAAAAGTCCCTGCCTTTCACAGCTTGTCTTTGTAGTCTTCTGCATTGTGTTATGTTGAATTTCTGTGGCAGAAAAATGGTTAACAAGGACTGATACGTTCACCCATTCACTTTTTTTGTGACTCTTTTAAAATGTGTTGCTGCTTTTAGAGGGAGGATCTTGTATCAGATAGTACCTTATGAAAAAAAGGTGAAAAAGTGTTAAAATACTACTTCTTCATGGAAAACCAGCAAAAATGCTGTTTGCAGTCCTTGAAAATAAAACAGGTAAGTCTTTTGGCAGTAGGTGTTTATTTTCCGTGGGATTCACAATCTGTAAAGCAGGTGGTGTTGTATTTACTTTCTTATTTCTAAGTCAGGAGCAAAATTTCAGAGTTTTCATTATTAGGTAACAGGGAACTTTTTGACATTAGCTTGTCATAATGATAAAGCCCTTTTTTCAGTTAAGTGCCACTGGGCTAGGGGTGGAGGTGTATCCACACTACTGAGATTTCCATCTCCAGTGTTGTGTTTTGGTCTGCAGCACTGTGGATTCAGGCACCCTCCTCCCTTGCAGAAGAGTTGCAGATCGGTGTTCAGACTTTTCTGGGGGGTTTTGTGAGCTCTTGTCCGTTGCTTTCTTCTTTATAGGAAGATATTTTTGCTTTTCCCCCTTTTTTCTCTTCTTCTGTTGAATGTTTATGTAAAGCACAGCGTCGAGGGCCGAGCTCTCTGAGCTGGTTGCAAGCAAACTGAAATGTCTGATCAGCAATATGTGCGTGAGGTCCCAGAAGGATTATAACTGTGTCAGTGTGATGCTGCATCAGGGCTAATTAACTCTGCCTCTCAGACTGAGTAATTAGCTCAGGTATCCTGCTCTGCTGCTATGACAACCAGGCTGTTTCCATTTCTGGAGCTCCCTGGATTTAGAGCTGACTTGGGTATCTGCATGGCTGTCAGCTCGTGCCTTCTGTTATTGATAGAAAACAAACAGAAAGCTCCTCAAGCACTCTGACCTTCCTACGTTGTAAAGGCAGAGAGCCATGCTTGTGGAATAAATATTTCTTTTCTTAACCAGAAGCAATTAGTGGTTGGAACAGCCTCTTGAGCTGTGAAGGAAAACCAGCCACTGAGTCCATGGGAGAAAAGAAGCTTTCTTTTGCAGGGGATAAGGATGTCATGTAGTTGAAGAAGAAACTACTTGACTACTTTCAAGTGTACAGTGACATTATTCCCATTCCTTCTCTCCCATCCATCTGCTTCCCTCTCATTTATTTTCTGCTGGGTAAGCCAGAAACCTGTGCATTCTTAAGCAGGTTTTCAGAAGTGGTTTGAGCACTGCTGCCACTTGCTCACCTGCCTCTATCAGACAGCTGTGAAGCACCAGTTGCTTGATGGAACTAAACTGGTGGAACTCCCTTCCTGTTAAATTCCTGGCAGTGTTGTAGCCTCCTCTGGACTGTAAGGGGCTCTCCATTTCTTCACTGCAGCTTTTTGAACTGGCACGCTGAAGTTGTCCTTAGCAGTCGGTGAAGGAAGTCATGTCTTTTCTTCATATGATCTTTCTCATTATTTGTTTTTTGAACAGAATCTTCTCTTTAGGTTCCTGTGTGGAATCAGTCATTGATGAGCAAATATTCCAGTTGTCACCAGTTGGCCTGGTCTGCTGGTGCTGTTTAAGGCTGGGTTTATCTCAGTTGTGAGTAAGCTGAGATCTATCTGTGACTCTTTCCCCAGGGCTTAAAGCCAGACTCCTTTGTGGTATGTTTCCTGTGAACCAAACACTTGGTGTTCCACATTCTTTTCTCACTTCATCCTTGAGTGCCTGGTTGTTCCTCACCTATTCTAGATCCTCTGTCAAATTCTGACTGAATGGTGCAAACTGAGCCAGGAAGTGCAGGAGTTCTGAGTTAGCTTGCTCATTTTGGTTTTTATTAATGTTCTATGAATTTAATTAAGGGCAAACGAATAGATTTGTGCTTTGCCAAAGGAAGTTGAAGGCTAAAGCCAGGAAAAGGCAGCATAGAGTGGCCATTATATGGTCTGGCAAAAGCAGTGAACAAGCAACTGCTTGCTTTGCTGTTGGAAAGGATTCCAGAAAGCAAATTAGCCAGGAAATAGTGTTACTTACTGTGATTAATAATATTTTAATAGGGGTTATAACATGGTAATTAGAGAAATGGTCTGAAAAAATTATTTGTGCATAGTTTTGCTTTGTGATCGATGGAATCATCGTTCTGTACAGGTGGATGTTGTGGAGCACAAAGAAGACTTTGGTAAATCTAATTTCCTGCTTATGGGCCTTTTGCAAGGAACTGCAGAGAGTGAGAAATGTTGCTGACTGTGGCATGTGTTACAAAGCTTTACCTCTTTCATTCAGTTATTATTAAGAAGTTGGTATCATAAATATTTTGTATTGTGACCAAATTAGAAAACAATGCAATTCATTGCATTGGAGCTCGTGTTTTTATTAAGGGTATAAAGTCTGCTTTCTCAGTCTCTTCAACAAAATTCCTTTTCAGTGTGTGAATATAGGGGAGAATGTTGCAAAGAGAGAACTAATACACATTTTGAAAAAATGTTACTTACTTGTGTAGGATTTAAGTCAAAGCAATGTCACGGATTTCTAAAATATTTTGTATGCATAGTATACAGAAATAAATGCACCCCAATAACTATAAAGCAGTTAAAAACATGCTGTTAACCACATTCAGAAGTGGGAAGATAAAACTGTAGGATGGAAATGACTTAATCTTAATTTCATGTGTGGTGTAGATAAACAAGAGCTGAACTTCGTACTTCTTGTTTCTGAGCCTTGAGGTAATTCTTACAGTGTGTTTATCTTGAAGTGAAAGCTGATAAAATTCAAACTGAAAATAAGATGCAAATGGCTCAGGTGGAAGGTAAACCAGATTACCAGGCATACATTAAATGTTTCATCAGTTCTTTAAATGAAGATAAATAGGGTTAAAAAGTTCATATCAGACACTTGACAATTAATATGGTTACATCAAAAATCAGTTTTTTGTGAAGAGGTACAAATAGTTAATATCTGTTGACATTCTGGAAATTAAAGCTTTGGTTTTGTTGTGTGTATAGTTTTAAATGAAAAAGGTTTTCACTATTTCTTCCTGTTTGCTGCTGAATGTATTCGTACTTGCCATCTCATGTACTCTTTCTTCCTTACTGTTTTGCCTCTTTAGCTCTTCAAAGATTCTTTGGCTATGAGGAAAGTAATTACTTTTTTTTTTTAAATTCTTTTAAACTTTGCATGTTACTAACCCTTCTGGGGATGAGAAGTGTTGAAAAATTTTTTAAAAAATTCCCATCTGAAAGTGTAAAAAAGCATTGAAGTAGTGCAACACATTTTATAGCCACTTGTGAACTAATGGTGTCTCTTTCCCAAAAGATGTATGCTGCTGCTTTCAGGAACGAGTGGGAAAAAGCCATAGGAATTTACTTTCAGTGCAGGAGGCACGAAGGAAGGGCACGTTGGTTTATGGTTTGTAAATCTGAATGAAATACCTGCTGTGCTGAGTTCTGACTGCAGTCCAAGGTTTCCCTCTATGAATTGGTAACAGGAGCAACAGTAATTTAAACCAAACATATTTTTCTTTATTACTTGCTACCCGAATATATCAAACTCTTCACGTTGCACGTACGACAGCAGACCAAAAAGGAGCTGGCTTAAAATCAGCTATTAACTAATTTATGGGTATGAATTAATATAAACTTTCAGATACTTAAAATAAGTTTATTTAATTAATTGACAGAACTTGTGGTACTCGATTATTCTAGAGCAAATGTATAATGTAAGGAAAGACAAATTAGCTTTGAAATGAATTCTGCTCTGCGAGTTCTGTATAATAAGTTCAAATCTCTGCTGAAAATGAAAGCACTCCTTGTAAGCTTGGAACAAAGTCTGTGTTCTGCCCCTGTGCACTACTAAGTAAACTCGGAGCTTGTAAAATTATTTTTGGCACTGCTCATTGGAGATAAATTGTGCAAGGAGTTCAAACACTACTGCCTGTTTTCCATGATATTAATTTAATCACATCCATATTGATCTGGAAAACAGTGCTACTACGTGACTACTGAGATAAAACTTGAGGAGTCTCTCAGATGTGCTTTAATGCTACGGCTTTTCAAGAGAAGAGCAGTAAATATCTTTTGGTGTTAATGATTCTGAATAGTTGCTGCCTTAGTAGCCAGATCTGTGCCATTTCCCCTTTATTTATGGTTTTTTTCTGTATTATGCAAATTTATTACAGGAAGAACACCCTCTGTACTAAGCAGAGGAGCAAAAGCCTTAGTCTGATTTATTTTTGACAGTATTATTCTAAGACTTGTGAACAAATTATGTCAGTATATGAGTTTGCTAGCTGTGTGTGTGATCCATTGCTGGATTTATTGTAGATGACAGGTGCTTCCTGTCAAGAACTAATTATAAAAAGCAACCGAGTACCACTAGATCTTAGATCTTTTCTGACTGGATTACAAATTGGAAAAGGACTCATGTCTCTGGCCTTTCCAAAGATGCAAATTCTGCTGAAGGTTTAGTCAGACTTTTTGCAGACCAAGGGTAGGAATTAAATTTCAAAAATGACATTTCTGTCAGCAAACACTGTAATTATGGTTCTCTCTCCTTTGCATTAATGAAGCCATAGACTTATTTGATTAAGTGCAGTGCTGATACACTGCAGTAATTATTTCTGAAGAGAAGGAGATGGGGATGATTAAAAGGGTCTGTATCCTAATGAAAAAATTGTATTCTCTGGCACAAAGTAAGTGGTTAAACCAAATCCAATATTCTCTTAATCTGCAGGCATTCAGTAGTAGCTGGATATAGAAAAAAAAAACAACTTGGGTTTCAAAGAAGAGACAAGTTGAACTGGAAGACATGAACTCTGAAGCAGATCCAGTCCTGCTCACATTCCACCAGTGCCTACTTCTTTCCTTATTTATATCAGTCTGGTCAGATTGCCTCAGTTGTCTCTAACCTGAACCATGGCCAGCTGAGCCCTACAATTGTTCATGTCTTTTTAACTGGAAGTTACAGCATTTTCTGGCACTGCTGGAGTCAAAGTCATTACAGGGCAGAATGGTGTAAATAGCCTTTACCTTGTCTTTTCCTTACCTGCATGGAACAGGAAGCGTGGTGGTGGAATGGTTTTGGGTGCCTGGAAGGGTAGGAAGGGGTGTTGTACAAAAGTGCTCCCGAACCCTTCAGGAGCAGCCAGGAGTCCCCTGGCCAGAAGCCTCTGTCCCTTTGTTTAAGGACTGATAACCCCAGCAGAGCCGAGCCCAGTTCTTGGGTGGCTGTCATCAGCTCAGACACAGGTGTAGAGTTTTGCATTTCTTTCTGGTAACACCAGTAGCTTAAATTTCAGCTTTGAGCTGCTGGTGTCAGCTCTTTCTACTGTAACATTGGCCCTGGGTGTAAAGGGCTGAAGCTTAAAGCACCTTGGGCTGATGAGAGCCCTTTCCCTGAGGAGCAGCCACTGGCCTTTCATAGGCACCAGGTCTTGTGGGAATTGGCTTCTACAAAGTCATTACATCATTTTTTGAAAAACCTTTAATGTAGTTTGTCAGATTTACCACAATCTCTACTCTTTGTTTATTTAATCATTATTGAAATAAATGTTCTGGATAACTTACAAGTTCTTGTGACTTAGGACAAAGAGCCTAGAAATACTTTTAGCAACTTACAAGATTTAAAACAAACTGTGTATATTTAGTCACATAGATATAGATGTAGTGGAATTTCAATTTGTGGTAACATAAATAATGGCAATTTTCTGTACTGTTGGTTCAAACCTTCTTTGCCCCACACTTTGATTTTCATCTTATGTTCTTCAAGTTACTTTAATTAGCCATTCAAAGTGACTTTTTTTTTCATTGATGAAGAGGAGGCAGATGTATTTCAAGAAAACAACATCTTTTAAGGTTAACAAAGTATTGCTGTTACTCCTGTGTTCTCACAGCCTGCCTTGTAAACTGCTGGTTTTTTCCTTATGGTGGAGAAGACTGAAAAATGCAAAATTTAAGACACCAGGTGAGTCTATTTCCACTGATCTCCATAAAAACAGAAGTACTTTCTCACAATTAGAGCTGGACTTGTCAAGAGTCCCTGTTTTTCTTTCCAAAGTTTAGAACCAAAAGAAATAGAGAATCTCACCAAGTAGAGCATATGTGTTTGCCATGGACGTCCTGCTGTGGGCAGTGGCTGTGTGTACCGCAGTGTATTTGTAGGGAGCTCCTTTGGTTCCAGGGACATTGCTCTCGTGACATGTTTAAAGGCAGCTCAACCTGGGTCCTCCAGGTACTCCTTTCAGATTCGTTTGATAACCAAAAAAGGCACAGAATCCCACACCATCGTTACTGCAACTGTGAGTTGGCCTCTCTGATCTTGGGATCTGTGTCACTTTTGGAGTCTGAAACTGCTGGTGAGTGGAAATGGCAGCAGTTATTAGGACAGTCAAGTTGCCCAGTGACCTTTTTACTCCTAACTCCATGTCTTGTAACAAGAATTTTGTATTTTATGTGTCTTAGTTTTACTTGCTGTTTAGAACCATCCGTAGATTCTCACTTCTTGTTCCCTATTATTAGGACACACGGTGGATATCATTAAAATTCTGTCTTTAGAGCCTTTGAAGACAATTTACTTCTGATCTGCAGTGAGGGGGTTATTCTAAAGCTGTGGCCTAACAAACAAAAATCTTAAGTTAATTTTGCAGTTCATAGAACTGTAAAATGGGTTGGGTGGGAAGGGACCTTAAAGCTCATCTCATGCCACCCCTGCCATGGACAGGGACACCTTCCACTATCCCAGGCTGCTCCAAGCCCCGTCCAGCCTGGCCTTGGACACTGCCAGGGATCCAGGAGCAGCCACAGCTTCTCTGGGCACCCTGTGCCAGGGCCTCCCCACCCTCCCAGGGAACAATTCCTTCCCAATATCCCATCCATCCCTGCCCTCTGGCAGTGGGAAGCCACTGCCCTTTGTCTTGTCCCTCATCCCTTGTCCCCAGTCCCT
Organism: Aleadryas rufinucha; assembly: GCA_013397815.1. Classification (NCBI taxonomy): domain Eukaryota; kingdom Metazoa; phylum Chordata; class Aves; order Passeriformes; genus Aleadryas; species Aleadryas rufinucha. The sequence continues at coordinate 218,860 of VZTH01011890.1, read as the reverse complement.
CTCCAGCTCTTCTGGAGCCCCTTTAGGCCCTGCGAGGGGCTCTGAGCTCTCCCTGGAGCCTTCCCTTTTCCAGGTGAGCACCCCCAGCTCTCCCAGCCTGGCTCCAGAGCAGAGGGGCTCCAGCCCTGGGAGCAGCTCCGTGGCCTCCTCTGGACTTGCTCCAGCAGCTCCACGTTTGTGTGGTGTTGGGAGCCCCAGGGCTGGAGGCAGCTCTGCAGGTGAGGTCTCACCTGAGCAGAGGAGAATCCCCTCCCTCGCCCTGCTGCCCATGCTGTGGGATGAGCCTGGGACAGGGGCTCTGTGGGCTGTGAGCACAAACTGGGGTCACAGGCAGATTTTCATCCACCAGTTCCAATTAGAGAGTCACATACACTGCCATATTTGCATTTAAAGAGAGAAGAAAACACATTCAACTGTTACGCCTGTCTAGACATCATCATTTCATCCTGGCATGGCAGCATCGTAGAATCTCAGCAGAGCCCATTCTTTTTGGGTTCAGAGGAAAGGACCAATTTGTTTTCATATCTTGTTTTATAATTTGGTGAATTGGATGAGTGGCCAGTGACAGTATCTTTTTGTTCAGAATGGTGAGAAGGTTGAGTTTGAGTTGGCAGCACTTGGATTTGTAATTTTCCAACCACTGCAACAGGTTGAATTGTCTTTTCAACCAGTCACCACTGAACTTGCTTCCAGAAGATGTAAACCTTTCCATTAATATACAGAAGAAAATACATGTCAGTCAATTCCTGGTACCACTTGTGGGTATTTCAGTACCAGATTGAATCTTAAGTCCTGATAAACAAAGGAAGGAGATTCAAACTGCCATGAGTTCTTTATCTGACTTACAAAGGGTTTAATCTTAGTGATAATGGTGCAGAAAGGCTGAGCTACTCTTTGTTCTTAAGGTTTGTTAAGATTACTTAAATTACTTAATGTAATTTTTTTTCTTTTTCACTTTTTTTTTGTTCCATTTTCCCCTGAAGACACCAGGCTTGTGGGGCTGGAATCAAAGCAGTGAAGGTTTGTTGTTGATGCAGAGATGCAGAAATTTGCCTTACTGGTGTCATATGCAGAAACAGCTGATTCTGATGTTTCACTCCTGAATGTATTTGTTGTCAACTTCTAACTAAACCCATGGACTAGAGTTTAAGTTTTGATATTTGTGTTTGGAGTTGCTTACCCTTCTGTCAAACAGATACTTCTCTTTTTTTCCTTTTTGTAGTGTGTGAGAACACTTGAGCTGTAAAGATTTTTGAATATTTTCTCTGTCCTGTGTTCAGCTCCACTTGTAGCACTTACAGCAGAAAGTGGCAAACAGGAAAGGTACCAGCCCAGACCCACTAATAGAAGCATTTGCAAACCAGTTTGTCTAATAGCAGTGATGGATGTTCTCACTCTCAATTTTTAATATTCAGCCCTTTTTTTCCCTCTGGTTTCCATGGTAGCCAGTAACAGCAGGATTATCCTTCAACTGTGTGCTGTGTGTAAAAATCACTTCACAGAGCTCTGAGCTGGCTACTTCCTTGGGAAGAACAGGCTGCTCTTGGGGAAGGCGAGCAGTCCTCAGCCCGGGAAGTGCTCCCTTCTGCCAGCGCTGAGCAAAGCTTGCAGTTCCTTCTGACTGGAAACAGGGAGAGACATCACACTGTGATGAAAAATGCATTTAACCCTTAGGGAGTTGCAGACTGATCTCATGCAAATAGTTTAAGGTGGCAGGGATTGTGGAAATGGGCAGTCCTTCCTGCATTTCTTTCTTGCTCTTGTCAGCCTGTAATAACAGCAACCAAGTACTAAATGTCACAGAATCACAGGATGGTTTGGGTTGGATGGACCTTAAAGCCCATCCAGTTCCACTCCCTGCCATGGCAGGGACACCTTCCATTGTCCCAGGCTGCTCCAATCCCCATCCAGCCTGGCCTTGGACACTGCCAGGGATCCAGGGGCAGCCACAGCTGCTCTGGGCACCCTGTGCCAGGGCATCCCCACCCTCCCAGGGAACAATTCCTTCCCAATATCCCATCCATCCCTGCCCTCTGGCAGTGGGAAGCCATTCCCTGTGTCCTGTCACTCCAGGCCTTTGTCCAAAGACCCTCTCCAGCTCTCCCGGAGTCCCTTTAGGCCCTGGAAGGGGCTACAAGGTCTCCCTATAGACCTGTAAAAATTATTTATCTTATGAAGTCTAATTTGTAGGGAAACTGCAAGGAGAAGTTGCAAGGGGAAACTGAAAAATCTGTAGCAGTGGAATGAAGGATGGAAAGGTAAACTTGTGCCTTTAAATGCAGCAGAGCATAAAGGGAAGGGAAGAAATTATGGATTCTGAAAACTGTAAGAAAGGAATGTGTTCTTTGAGGACACATCTTCACATGGGAGCTTAGGAAGCAGGAGAGAAGAGGAGAGGAGAGAGGCAGGCAGGCAGGCAGGTGTACATCCCAGTGGTTTTGCTTTGCTTCAACAGCCAAAATAGCAGTTTTCACCTGATGAACACCCTGGGGGACTGCTTTAAGCTGCTGCAGGGTGATGGAGCCAGAATATACCACTGAACAGGGCCAGAAATTACAATGTAACTCCATTTTTGAATATTCTCATCAAGCAGTTGATCCATAGTGTAACACCCCTTGGTGTTTATGCTGTGGGCTTCAAGGACAATTTCATGGGGAAAGGGCAAGAAAGCAATTAGTAGGTAAGAGTCTATGGTGACAGGAATGAGAATGTAGTTATGCCCAAAAAAACAGGTACTGTACAAAGACCTCAGCATTCTGGTTAAACTTAAAAATGTGAGTATGTTACAGGAAAGACACCCTGATATTAAGGCTTCCAGACATCTTAAACTGATAGTGGGGGAGAGGGAGCACTGAGAAATCCTAAAAGGAAAATCTGCTGAAAATGCTGAAAGCTGAGGGAAAAAATACTGTTTGTTACAAAATACTGAGAAAATGAAGTGCCCTTTACAAAACAAAACTGAAGGTTCTGTTAAAAGACTTTATTTTACAGTATTGCTCTGCATTTTGCCTCTTTAAAGATTTTCCCACCAAGCTGTAAGACACAACCAGAGGAGTTACAGGGTTGGTTAACCTGGTCTGGTGGAAGGTGTTCCCATCCATGGCAGGGGCTTGGAACAAGATGAACTTTAGGGTCCCTTCAGCCCAAACTGTTCTCTGAGTCAGCTGGCTGCTTTATTCTGTGTCTTGCATTTGTGTATCTACCAGGAATTGTATGATAATACATGGTGTGTTTACACAGCCATTTTTAATTTGCACAAAGTACACCATTTCAGCTAATTCTGGTAGTTAAATTTGTACAGTAGAGTGTCCAAAGCAATGTAAGAGGAGTTGTAACTAAGGATTTAAGGCATTTTTCTGATTAAACATGCTTTACTTGCAATGTTCCTCTGTGTTTTATTTCTTTCCTTTTTCCTTAATAGCACTTGATTAATTTTCCCCCTTGAGTCCACTATCTTTATGTTAATTAATATACTCAGACTTTTCATTCCCTCTTGTATTTCATCTGTGATTTATTACTGTTTGTCTTTCAGCACTCTTTTCAGGGCCTGCTGCTTTATTACTTGTGTAAAGTTTTGGGTTTCTAGTATTACTAAGTTTATGCAGGTGAATCTTTTTTATATTTTGCTCTCAAATACTCCTTAGTGAATCTTATACACAGACTGTTGAGAAACATGTTGTATGTTGAGCTTTCCTAGTTTTCTGCTCCTTTTTCCACATTCCCGTTTAAATTTGTCCTGTCAACACTTGCTGTGATCTGTGTGTTCCAGCAGTTTATCTTTTCTCAATTCAGAGGTGACAGTTCCCTCTTGCATTGTATTTTTAGAAGCATATCCAGACTTTTATGGATTTTGGCTCTAATATGTGCTCTCTCCTTCTCCTACCCATGCCAAAACATGTTGAGCAACTATTCATTGTGTTGTTTTAACTTCACTTTTGATACGATGCATCCTCGTATTTTTCCATAGTAGCCAAGTTCCAATCAAAAATTTAAAAATTAAAGTTTTCCTTAAGGGCATTTTTTCTACAGGGTGTCTTCTACATGGTGTTATCTTTGTAAACCCCTTTTAAGTAAAGATCCTGTCTCTGCTTTGGAAATGGCCAGTCCAGGCACAGAGTCATTGATATCAAAAGCTTTAGAGGCAGCAGATAGAGAATCCGTGCCAGTCCCAGAGGAGAGGGTTTTCAGATGACATGTGACATGTTTAAACCATTGCTCTTACTAGTTTCCTACTCCTCAAACTGCTTAAAGACTAAGCTCAGAGTACCTAGACTTCTTAAAGTTCATGGAATGGAAACACGAAGTCCTTGATTTTGTCTGATAGATACATATTTGCAATAAGGAAAAAGCTGGACTGCAGCCTAAGCCCTCTTCCTTATGTTTTCTGGTAAGGAACCTGCTTTGCCCTTTGTTCTTGTGTTTAGGGTTTTACATACCCAAAGAATGGTGTCACACTCAGGGTACCTGGAGTTACAATTGTTTCTGTGCTGTTCTTTTTACATTCATCCATGAGACTGCTGGGGGATACCTGGAAAATGGGGAATATGCAGTTAGGGACCATCTTGGAGATAGTTCAAATTGTCCAGACTCTTACAGGAACCTCAGGAGTAAAAGCAAAAACAGTCTGCAGCATCCTTATCAACCCTCTTGTAAGAACCCCCCCTTCCTGTGCTTCTTCCTGGGTTCACTGGCTGCAGCAGAGCTGCACACGTCAGAGAGACAACATCACCTCCACAGTTCCTGCTCCCTCCCCAGACCATTCTGGTGTCTGTGCTAATGAAGCCACCCAGCAGACAGCCTTGGGAGGCTGGTGACTCACCAAAGCTGACACACAGACTAAATCAAGGTTACACACAGCATCTGAAGTTTAGCACGTCTTAATTTCTGCTTTAATTTCTAAGCACAAAGATAAGGTGTTTTTGCATGTGATTTCTCAAATTCTGTGTGTTTCATTACAGAGAAAAAGCTCCATACATGTGTTCAGATAGCCACAAGGTAAAAAGGGACTTTGGAATGGGCTAACAGCTTAGAGAAAATGGTTTTTTTCCTAGAAAAGCAGGAAGAAATAATTATGTGAAAAAGGAGAATTCCTCTCATCTTGCATACTTTTAAATGAGGAGAGCAATAAAGGCATTGCTTTGTGCCAGCTCAGCTGATTTTTTCATTGTCTTTTCACAGGTCATTGTCAGTAAATGCTTTGGTCTTTAATATACTCTAAATAAGTGATTTCATGAGAAGCAGAACTAATGAAGAGGGATTTCTAATGTGTCTGTGTTCACCTTTCCTGAATTACACAAAAGCAGGTGAATGTGCTCATGAAGTGCAGGGTAAGCTGTATGAGAGACAATATTCTGGATGCTGCGTAACTCCAAAAAAGATTGGGACACACACTGCTGGGCAGGAGGTGGTTGTGCTGCAGGTGAAGCTTTTTTTGAAGAAGCAGCAGCATTCTCAGTGTGTGTCCTGTCTGTCTCCAGCTCAGTGGGAGGCTGAGATTAACAGAGATTGGGGTCGTGGTTCACACTGTTCCCAATGACCTCGTTGGCTTCTGTTCAATAACCTGCTTTTGTAAAATTTATTGGGACACTTTATATCCAAGACCAGTCAGGTTTGGTTAAACAAAAGGATTAGAATTTATTAAGCATCACAGTTACAAACAGAAGCATACCCAAGACTCATTTCCTTCTTTCAAGTTAATTAAAAAAACCCATAGAAATGTTGCAGATAGATGGTGGCTTTCACTTAATGAGGGAAGTCAAATGTTTTAGATATAAGTTGTTTCCATGATGTTTCTGTATCTCCAGTCTCACTTTTTGAAGCACACCAGCTTTCCTCATATTGACAGATAAAGTTCTTCACCGTTCTGCAGCAGCTCTGCAGTGCTTACAAAGCCTCTGCTTTACTGTTGTTTAATGTGTTGGCTTTTTCCATCAAGTAGAGGATGTGGAAGCATACCAGTCAGCCCTGGCCTGGTGGCTCTCTGGATGGTGCTGTTGAGCACTGAAGAGTAAGGATTGGCTCTGGGAAACCTGGAGCTCAGCGGTCTCTTTGGTGTGCCATTGCTAATGAGGTTTGGCACTGTACAGATACCAAATGCAGACACCCCTGTAGTCCTGATCCTTCCCTTCCGTGTGCTGCAGCAGCAAACAGTGACAGGAAAATGCAGAGGCCCTGAACTGAGGGTATTTCTTAGAGCTCTGTCTGGGAAGCTCTCATGCAGGTAACAGCAGCTTTCTTGAGAAAAATGAAGAAAGGGCAGTTCTCTCAAGGGACAAGAGGCAGGCGAGCAAGGAGCAGAGTATGATGGTCCATCAGCAGCTGCAAGGGACTCGCTTTTGGCCTGCTGAGCTCTGTCAGATCTTTGGCAACTCCCAGGTGTGGCACAAACAGGTCTGGCCTCTTGTTTCTCTCTTTTTTCCCCTCTTAGTTTTCTTATTAGATACTGTGTTTTGTGGACTCTAGAATCTGTCACATGAATTGAAAATCTCAAGATAATTACTTCTCTTTTTGTATTTTTTAGGACTTGCTTTTCATCTTCCCTACTTTACTACTTCTGAGAAACACTGAGAAATACAGGTAGAAATAAGAGTAACATATGGCTGAGGAAAGGATCAAAACTCCATCAGGGAAATCAGAAAGACTGTGGGAAAGAGGATAGACCATGGCTATCTAATCCTCCTGTGATTGTCTTTTGCCTCCTGACTTTCTGGAAAGCGGAGGTACCATGTTTTATGGCATTTTGTTTTATGTGCTGGAGAGATGTTGACACTAAGAAGAGGTTTGTTTCTCTGATACAGAAAATACCTTTTAGCAAAAACATGTGAAGGCGTGTTGCAATGCTGACGATATGTGTGTGGGTCACTGCTGAGCTCTGGGAACCTTTGTGCAGGTGGGACAGGCACATCCATAAAAAGTAGAAGGAAGGGTGGACACTGAAGTGAATGTCCTTGGTTTCTGTGAAAGTGAGCTTGAAGTTCTTTGAAGCATGAAATGCAGGTAAGTGCAGTGTGGTTAAGAGAGTCAGCCTGGGTTTCCAGGAGGCCTTCTGGGGAGTCCTCACTCTCCTGAGTGAGGGGAAACTGGGCAGCAGCATTGCTCAGTCTCCAAAAGGCTGAAGGAAGATCTTGCTGCTTCCTTCAATTATTGAAGGACTAGAGAGAAGGGGACTGCAGACTCTTCATGCAGATCTGTGGCAGGTAACAGACACAAGCTGAAATGTGGGAAATTCTGGTTTGACGGAATGGGAAGCATTTCTGCCGTGAGGTGGTCAGGCACTGGAGGCAGAAGGACTCCCTTTGTGGGTGAACCCAGTGTGGGTTCACTGTCCTGGGACATACTCAGACTCACCTGATCTAGCTGGGATCTCTGCTTTGGGAAGGATTTGGACTAGCTGACAGTCAGGAATCCTGCCACCTGAAATTGTTCTACAGTTCTACACTTCTAAGGAAGGTGGGAAGCTGTGAGTTTGTCCTTCTGTGGACAGCATTTGATAAAAATCATAGGAAGTAGAACAGGGATAAATAATCTGTGTTAAAATAGTAATTATGTACTTACTGCTTTTAAGATTGGATTAATTATTTTAGCTATCCAGAAGAATGCATAATAAAGAGCCCATAAAATATGAAGCCTATTCCAGTATGGTGGAACAGAAATCCATTATTTTTCCTTCGAGAAGTACTCAGTGTTTTAAAAACTGCTCTGGGGTTTATTGTAGAAAGTACAGTAGTGGTACAAAGCAATTGCTCTCAGTTGAAATGAGTTTATCAGACAGATTGGATGTTTTCAAGGCCTTTGTTATTACATTATCCCACACCTGAGCTTGTGTTACAACAAGAGATACCTGATCAAGCCTCAGCTCACTCAGCAGGTACTTGTGGCCAGTGGAGAACTCCCCCAAGAGCCCAGGAGTGGGGCTGTGCCCCAGGAGCAGGGCACAGGTAGGATGCCTCTTGTTAGCAATGTCAATAGTGTTTTCTCTCCGTTGGTGGCTACAGAAATGCTTACACAGCAGGAGTGTGCTCATGTTTGCGTTGTCAGGCTCTTGTCCTGCCACCTGACCCCACTGAGAAGTGCCTGTCTCTGCCCCCTCAGATCAGGTGTGTGTGCACACAGACAGGTTCCTCTGGCAGGAGGGAAGAACTCGTGCCCACACAGGACCCCTCGTTTCAGAGGGAAGCTTTGCTGGGGGCCTCTTCATAGGGCAGGTGAGGGGGGAGAGCAGATGTGAAAACAGCCTGTGATAAAGGCACTCAGAAAGAGGAGATAGACCTAAATGGACTTAGTGCAAATATTTACATTGTTGTATCTTACACTTAACTTGGAGCTCAGCCTCCACACTACCTTTGTTTATATTGCTGGATTTGAGTCACTTCTGACAGCAGGCAGCCAAAGGCTGCTTCCACACATGCGCTGGTAAGCTCTAGTTACTCACATTCTGCTCTTGGAGCTGCTGTCATTGTGAATCAACTGAAAATACAACCTCTGTGCTTGGCAGTGCTCTGAGAGACAAAAGTTAAGAATTAGAAGTAAAGGGCAAATTTGTATGTACATATATTAGACACAAAAAATCTTTCTCAAACTTACATTGCACCTGCATCTTGAGCATTGAATGTAGTTCTGACCATCCCACTTACTAATGGATACACAAATTTAAAGACAAAAACCCAAGCAATGGGGAAAAGAATGGCAAATAGAGGAAAAGTTTTTCATGCATTGCAAAAAGATCTTGGTTTATCAAATAAAATTACGAGGCAGCAGTTTTAGAAATAGAATGAGGTACCTTCTGAAGGAGTGTGGGGCTAAACTGTAGGTTGCATTGATGCAGACTTCTGTGGAGATGGAAAGTACAAATGAGTTAAGAGATGATGGATCCACTATCAGCTTTTAAATCCAATAGTCACAGCATGCCTTAACACTGCAACTCAGGTAAACCCTGAGCTACTGCCAAATGTGAGATTTGTGTGATGCTGGCTTGTGCTTGCCTTCTGCCTAACACCCGGTGCTGATTTCTGAGTACAGCAATCCCGAGGTTAATTTGTTTCATCACATCTACCAGGAATGTTCTTAAACGTCCACTTACAGCACATGTGCAGGAAGCACAGCGTGAGCAGTGCTCACAGAAATGAACCTTGGAACCAGCCCTGGGGGAACAGCTGGGAAGTTTCAGAGGAGCATTTCTTGCATTTGTGCTTTTTCCTCTCTCCTCAAGTGTGAGTGTCCTCTGTGCCACAGACTCCTCATTCAGCCACGGTGACCTGGGTTAGTGCAGGGCAGGATGTGGCTGCAGGGCAGCTGTGGAGCTGAGGGCATCCAAGAGCAAAAACTGTAAGACATTGTCAGGAACAAACTGCTGCCTTTGGGGCAGCAAAGGCTTCTCAGCTTTTCACTCATGTTCATGTCACTGGCTGCTGTTCAAAGTTACCTGACAAAAGGTGGGTGCCGTGTGAGAATTACTACTTTAAGTCATCAAAACATGGAAAAATCTATTTTATGAAATAATTCATAAATTATTATTTATGAAAAGATTGCAAGTTCAGTGTCTTTGGTTAGTAATTATGTGGCTTCGTGCAAATCATCTCCATGAAGATGCCAAACAGCTTAAACTTGGCAAGTGCAAATGCTATAGAGCCATCTCAAACCAGCCTTGTCTGCCTTAAACACAGAGCAAGGGAGTTTCCTTTGTCCAAATTTTAAGACTTGAGTGCATGAAGTGTACTATTTCTGATGCACTCAATTACGTAGGCCTGCTTCTTTTTCTACCAGCAGTTTGGGGACTGAGCATGCTTTCTTGCTGAAGAGCATTTTATCAATTTCCTGCCTGTGATATCCTTTGGCAGTGTTGGCTGGCAGCTGTCATTCTAGCTGTTCTAAATAATTGTGTCACCAGCAAACTATCTGCTCCATTATTATCCTTTCTTTCAAAGCATTTATATCTGCTGTGGAAGATACTTTACCAACATCTTTACATAGAACGATCTCTTGGTAGGTTCATTCCATTCTGGAAACTGACTGTTTTTGCTGTCTTTGTTTTCCTGGTTTTAATCTGAAAACTTTTCCTGCATATGATTATTGCATATCAACTCCTGTAAGAAAATGAGGGAGATCATTGCAGGATTTTGAAAATGTCTCTGTGTTGCATAAATGTATGACTTCAGCTGGTTATTGATGCCTTATGGAGCTCCAGGGGGATTGTGAAGCATTGCTTGACAAAAATAACGTCAACCCTTGAACAGACACACCAGATCTGTGGTACAACACCTCCCAGTCTGACACAGCAATCACATTTGTGTGTAGTTCTTTGGGTCACTCCTGAATTCTTTATTTTTTCCCTTTTTTATTCTTCTGACACTCAGCATAGTCTAAGCAAGTAGCAAATTCTCACACATAATTGTAGTTTCAGAATTTCATAGGATCTGTTTTCTTTAAAGTAGAGATGAAGTTTCTCTCTCTTTATGCTATAAAAATATGTACTTTTTTCTTTTCAGCAAGGGGAAATAACTGGATTGTCAATTACATACATCATTCTCTGCTTTGTAAAAATCTCTGATTATCTTCAATGTATTTCTTTCCATAGGAGTAATGAGGGAATCAGTGCCATCACTGTTACCTTCTGGATCAAATAACATTTTGGATCTTAAAAGAGAGTAGCAGTTCAAATCATATGAAATGCTAGTTATGTATATAAAGTTATCAGCTCCTTAATCTCATTCAGAACTTTGAACTTCTAAGTGTAAGAATTGCTCTTAAAATGAAACAATTATCACTGAATTTGAGTATCAGAAACAGCAAGGATTTGATATTAAATTCCACTGTCTTGTACAGTGACCCCTGTGTTAGTAAAAAAAATAAATCCTCCCAGATTTACTGATACCCTTTAATGATGCTCCGTGTTGATACTGGCAGTATTAACATCACTGATTGTTTTAAGCACAGACTCTTGGAATGTTTAGATTGGAAGAGCCCTCTGGCACTACCGAGTTCAGCCCTTCCCCAGCGCTGCCAAGGCATCGCTATCCCCTGTCCCCAGGTGCCACATCCACACGCCTTTTAAATCCCTGCAGTGATGGGGGCTCTACCACTGCCTCATCAGCCTGTGCCAGGGCTGGACAACCCTTCTGGTGAAGAAATTGTCCCTAATATCCAACCTCACCCTCCTCTGGCACAACTTGAGGTCATTTCCTCTTGTCCTGTTGCTTGTTACTTGAGAGAAGTGACCGACCCCCAGATGGCCACCACCTCCCTTTAGGCAGAGAGTGGGAAGGTGCTTCCTGCACCTTCTTACTGAGGGTGCCCTCATTCCCCTCATCCAGATCGTGGCTAAAGACACTGAACAGGACTGGCCCCAGCACTGGGCCCTGGGGACACCACTTGTGACCCACCACCACCACCTGGGTGTAGCTCCATTCCCCACTGCTCCCTGGGCCCACCATCCAGCCAGTTTTTTACCCCATGAAAACTCTGCCCCTCCAAGCCATGAACAGCCAGTTTCTCTAGGAGAAGGCTGTGGGAAATGGTCAGAGGCTTTACTGAAGTCCAGGTAGTCCTCCACAGTCTTTCCCTCATCCACTAAGCAGGTCATAGGAGGAGGTCAGGTTGGTCAAGCAGGGCCTGCCTTTCATATACCCATGCTGGCTAGGCCTGGTCCCTAAAGCTAAAGTTTTTTGTAAACTCTGAGAGATTATATTGAGATTTCCATACTGGACAAGATGTCTTCTTCTAGGCTGAATTTGGTGTGAAAGGCCAGCAGAAACAGTTAAGCTAATCTCTGAATGACAATAGGAACAAAGTGTTTGCTCCCTTATATCTAAGTTATGTAAACCAGAATAGTAACAGATTTCTGGGCCTGGTGCAGTGAAGGAGGTAAAACTGAGCATGCTGCAGTTGTGGTCCCTTGCAATGTCCTGTTCTCTCCCAGTGACACTGTTGGATGTGAGTGCCATTGTGGGCATGGCATGAGCACAGAGTGGGGTCTGTAGGTGGCAGTCAGGCACTGGGAGCAGAGAGCACTAAAGGGCCAGAAGGACAGTGAAAGGACTCTTAACAACCAAAGTTTCCTCGTTCCACAGTCAGGATTTCCTTTCAGATTTTCCCAGCTTTAACAGCACCTTGCAGTAAAGGTGGCGATGCTAACGTAGTTCTCTGTAATGACTTTCCTGATCTTCATTTAGTTCCAAAAAATCACATGGAAGGATTTTTAGCAAAATCAAGATCTGAAAATTCAGGAAAAGGAGTTTGCCACTAAATCCTTGTCCTGTGTAACGTTTACATTTGTTCTGAAATCCAGAATAGCTTTCTTGAAAATGTCTGGCGACAGAAGGAGAGAGAAGCCAGGAGTTTCTGCTGGAGACATCTCCTATGAGCTGTCAAAACAAGAAGGCCAGACAAAAGCTTCACTGCTGTTTATACTTGGTATATAGAGTTGCATGATGTACAGTAGGTTGGGAGAGGAAGGGACTCAAACTAGTGAGGTGCCACCAAAGAGTAGAATAGAGCAAGTTAAAGATTGTCCAGTGAGTTCTTACAATGTGATGCTGACAAGTTTTCGATACAAAAAATGAAGAACACAAATGGAAAATAATAATCTCTGGAGGTAATTCTCATCATTGGGATGGAAATTTAATGAGAATAATGATAATAATGATGATGATAATAATAATAATAATCCCAGTTCTATGAGAGCAGAGTGAAGAGCAAAACAATGATAATGGTCTTCAAAAGAGGAAGAGAAAAACACATACAAAATTTCCATGTGGGAAACACAACCAAGGCAAAGAAATAGGAGTCCTGTTTCAAGATTTCTGTTTGAGACTCAACTGTAACCTAAAGCAAAGGAGGAGTAGGAATTAAAGCAAGAGAATTACTTGTTTCATTCATGTGCTGTGCAATGGTCTGAAAGTCATCATGGAATTTGAAAAATCAAACGACTAAAGGTACAGATACAAGAATTGCAGGAGCATGATGATAATCAGAGCAATTCATCAAATATATAAAAAATGAAGAGTAACAATTCTCTTGTGGTATGTAGCAGAGTTGATAAGCAGAAGGTCCATCAGAGGCTTGGACTGCAGCAAGAGAGTGCACTTTTCACGGCTGTACTGTGTATAAGGCCTTTACAGGCCTGTGTATATTCACCTTGCAAAGGGATCTCACAGAACACATTCAAACACATATTTGGTTTTGTTGAAGGAAGGTAGTCTTAGGTGAACCATTAGAATTCTTTTTGCCAGTTACCTGTGATTCTCTGTTTGATAAGGTTTTAAGTGCACAAGACTGTACTTATTTGTCCACTGGGATTCTTGCTGATTCATTCAGTAAGAGTTCCCTGGCAAAAGCTGCTCTGAGGATTGGGTGTGTGCCTTATCAGAAGCCACTGTCTTTTGAATACTGGAAGCAGAAGTTGGGCAGTGTAGAGTCCACACAGCAGGAAGAATTGGGGAATAAATCAATAAAAGGGTCTTCTATTCCTACATGTGCTGAAATTCAACCAAATATTTAGGCTGACTTCTTTCTCGAGTCCTGTCCTCTGGTCTCAGCAAAGAGTTTCAGTTTTCAGGGACAGAAAGCAATAGAAAGTCAGGAGCCCTGGTGGGATTTGGGAGTCTCAGCATCTATTTGGCTATGCTTCCACTGCCTCAGTACTGCTTCTGTTTAAATTAATGATTAACACCTCTTGATTCCAATGAGGTAAGAGCTACTTCAGTGCTGTATGTGATCGTGCGTAAGCTACAGAAAATGAACTTTTCTACTGGCCTGAGTAATTTTTGGGTGGATTCAGGCAGCTCTCTTCTGGAAATAGTCAGTGGAATTGCTACAGCAGAGTACCCTGACCCAGGCTGAGCACTGAGAAATCATGTGCTCCTGATGGTTTGGCTTCAGTCTTTATCATCTGTCACATGGAATTTGTCACTACCACTTCTCAGATGATTGAAAACTGCACTTAAGGACATTATGGAAGCAGATTATTTCTTATGATCTAAATTATAAGTGGGGCAAAAGGTACAGGAGTTGCACATTGGTATCAAGGGAGATAAATACTGCCCATCCAGGGGTTCTATAATCACCATCCATCCTCACAAATGTTTTATTAAACTTGCTGTCTCTTGGCAATTTCAGTTAGTTCCTGGTGCTGTGGTCCCCACTATTGACTTTGAGCTGTTGCAAAAGAGCACAATTGTGTTTTTCATAAACTTTCCTGGGCAAATCTTGTGTCTTCATCTCAATACCTCTGTAAATCTTTCGCCTGTTTTTCCAATTTGTGTGTTTTAGAGATCAGTGTAATCAGTTACCATGAATTTAAGGTGGGCTTATTTTACATCCATTCACCTCAGTCTTGAGCTGTAATTTTCCCACTGCTTTTCTTGCAGCTTACTCAGCATGGGCAGGTGGTCCAAAAGAGAAGGGATGAGATTGTCTGTGTAGCTTTGGTGGATAAAGGCCCCAGTGATGAAAACTGACCATGTAGTATAGGTAGTGTCCTCCATAGTATATAATTTATTACCATCAGCAGTTTAGATTTCAGGAGTCCATTTCCCAGTGAGCAGTTTGTTGCCATCAGCAGTGTGTAAATGACAGTGGGCTGCTATAGCTGACCACCACTTGTTTCTCTCGTCCTCCTTTTCCTTTCCTGTAGAAATCCCAGAGCTGCCATGTGCAGAAGGGCACTGGAGTGTGGCACTTGGTATGATGGTGTTCCCTGACTGCCAGCAGTGGTCAGTGCCAGTACCTGCTGTTTGGAGCAGGAAGGACAGTCATGGGACCACCCACATCCCAAGGGTACCCTGTTTAACTCCTGGTAGTAAAGGCTGGTTGTTGCTCAGACTCAAGGGCTTACACATCCTACAAAGCTCTTGGAGATCTTTATTGCTTTGCTTTTACAGGGCTTACTAATAAAACTGGTAATTCTTCTCACTCTAAATACATGTTTTCAAGCCACTGAGTCCATGGTGCATTATATCTCCCGGAAATAATGTATCTGGTTTAGGTGTTTTTAAGGTGTATTCATTAAGTTTTGGATAGGCCCCTTTAGTCTTTCTCTTCTCTTCTCTTCTCTTCTCTTCTCTTCTCTTCTCTTCTCTTCTCTTCTCTTCTCTTCTCTTCTCTTCTCTTCTCTTCTCTTCTCTTCTCTTCTCTTCTCTTCTCTTCTCTCATTGAAATTAAGTTTTGTGCTCTGTGTGGGTTTTTTCTTTTCACTCTTAAAGGCTGAGTTGGGTGCTGTGATTATTGACAAATTAAATTGATACCTGTTTTAGCTGAAAGTTAAACTGGAATTTGGTCATTTAGGAAATGTACTTATATGTCAGCGAGAAGACTTTGTAAAACACAATGTATGTGAATAGGTTTTAACTGAGAACTTAGTCCTGAAGTAAAATAGGCTTCTCAGTTTTTAATGGACTAAGACAATTTCAATTCTCTTCACTAAATACAGAGGGAGAGCTTCATGACAGGTAAAACTCAGCTTAAAAAAGGACATGAAGTGACTTGAGTAAGGTAAAGACTTCAGGGATGCATTCCACTCCTTCAGTTGTACTTTATAGATAATCTGTTACATTTTAAGGATTCACCTGAAAATGGGAAAGTTTTGCTTTTCACTAATCATAAAAACTATGAGTTTGAATAATGTTGACCATTGCAATGCTGAAATGTTGTGGTGACACCATGAAATCTGAGCAAAGCCTTCATAGCATACTTAGAGTGATAACTGAGTTTGCCAGAAAAACCAGTGGGGCTGTGATGTGGTTGGGTGGGGGAGAGGTGATGGAAGGAAAAGCAGTCAGGCCAGAGCCATTGCCTACAGCCAGATAAGCAGAAACACTCCTTGTGCTTTCCATGACTTCTGTGAACTGGGTCCTGAGAAGTGGGGGAAAGAATGAGACAGGACAGTGGGTAAGTGCTGGTCTCCACTCGGAGCGCTTGCTGACGCTCCCTTGGCAGTGTGCAGCTCTTCCCGCCCTGGCAGCCCTGGGAGATGTCGGGAGTGTGTCTCGTGGTGTGCACACCCCTGCCTCCTGGTCCCAAAGAACTGCACCATTGCTTGTTGGAAGGTGTTGGAGGATCTCCCCAGCCTCACCTGTGACACCTCTGCACAGGGCTCAGTGACACCCTCGAGTGCCCAAGGTGAGATGGTGCTCTCTCAGTTCTGCTCGTGCAAGGTGAACAGCCTGGCCATGGCTGCGGAGAAACTGAGGCTATGGCAGGTTATTAGAAGAAGCCATAAATGGATAAGAATAAAATTAGAATCAGGGCTATAAACCAGTAAAACAGCAAGGGTCAGTAGGTTACTCATTGACTGAGGGGTGTGCTGCCAGTGGGAAGAGCAGCAGATGCCAGCATGCTGTGAGAGAAAGGGGCATTCCTGCAGCGGAGGGGGTTTGCAATGGTATGTGTCCACTGTTCTGAGACGTGCTGAGAAACTGCTTCATTTAGCCAAAACAAAGCTTTCAGGATTGGGGGGAAGATTAAAATATATCTGCATGTACAGATGATTTCCAAGCTGAGAAAATATATTTTCAACTGTCATGTGGTGGTATTCTCTTGGGTTCCTGGTTTTATGTTGATACATTGCATTAGTAATTGTTTATTAATGATATGGAAATTACCATGCACACATTTAAATTGCCATTGTCAGAACTGAGGTTCACAGTATTACCCAGTATGAAATTGATAACAAATATTATTTCATGAAGAAACAAAGGCAATTCAAGAAATCAATATTTAATTTGCTTTGTAAAACTGTACCCGTACTAACATACAGAGGCTTGGTGTGCTTGCATGTTTTGAAATACATATATTTCTAATGCTCTTTTTTTAAGGAATAAAATACCAGAATGAAAACATTTGGATAATATTTAGTATGTTTAAATTATCTTTATTTATCCTTTGTAGAGGGGATAATACTGTTACAGCTAATACTATTAGCTGTTAAGCTGCTTCTATTATGGTCTGAATTTTTGAAGCCATGCAGTGGATCATTAATCCAGGTGAACTTTTTGCAAAAGCTGAGAGACTTACTCTTTGTAATGTTAATGATATTGGGATGGATTTTGTAGCTCTGCAGTTTGCTTAATTTTTCTGAATTTCCTCCATTAACAAAAGAAGATTGTGAAGTGATGAAGAGAAGATCATGCAGCAGCAGCAAAAAAAGTCTTTATGTTGTCCTGGGTTATATGGTTAGATATTTAGATAGTGTCTAGTTGCAGAGGCAATAATATGTCAGAATACTTTATTTGTATACTGATTGAATTTTGATCAAGACACAAGAATTTGCATTTATAGCTATTGTGTTCTGTTTTCAATTCTGTTAGCTTTGTTTCATTTACAATGAAAAGTTATTCCTGTCAACTCCACTGTTCAGGTAACAAGGGGGAGTGGGAAATCTACATGAAGGAATAACAGAGAGACAGTTGCTGCTTCTGGTGCTGAGCTGGTCCATGTCTTGGCTGAGCCCTTTGGAGCCTTTGGGTTTGGACAATGCGCCTCAGTCAATAAACCCTGCAGGTCCTGAGCTGAGCAGTGTGAAACTCCCAGTCTGTGCACAGAACATGGATATCTGGCACCAGGGCATTCGGCATGGAAAGTACAGAACCACCAGGAGTGGCCGTGGAACTGAAAGGTGGCACTCATTTGATTTTGCACACAAAATTAAAAGCACTGGGCAGTTGCAGACATGACACGAGTCCTCCATGGTTATCACTGCTGTATCACACTTGCTTGGCTGCAAAGCGTGGAAGGATGGAAAATGGTATTAACTCCTCGTTTGAAAGCACATTACAGGACAGCTGATTTCTCTTTCCCTACTTCTTCAAGAGACAGCCTTGTTCAAAGCATTCCTGTTCTTGTTGCACTCTACATACTCTTATATGTATTACTGAGCTGTTTGTTTAGTGGCAGATAAACTGATATTTTGGTGTAGCAAAAACATGTTGTGTTCATTTCTCTTGTTCTTTCATTACATTACAGGTACGGTAAGAATTGAAATGTTCAGGAACATGCAAAATGCAGAAATCATAAGGAAAATGACAGAAGAGTTTGATGAGGTAGAGTATACAAATAGTTGTTTTAAGCATTATGAAATATATTACCATATACTTCTGGTTTAAATTAAAAATCCAGTGGGCCAGTGGGTAAATAATGTCTCAGTATGGGAAATGGCACTGACAAGCAAAGCAGCAACTTCAGATGTTGGATGCAGAATAAGAGGGCAGCAGGGACAAGAGAGGTTCATCAGAGCAGGCAGGAAGAGGAACTGGAGAACTCTCATCCCACTGAGAGTGGTGGTGGCATTCCAGGTGCTGAATGTCAGCTCTTGGGAGTGCCAAATGTACAGCAAAGAGCTCCAGATTCCTGACACATCACTTTCATGAGACAGGATTGCAGGCTTTTGCAGCATTCTGTTCTGTTTTCTCTGTGCAAATTAATGTTTTGTGCATTTTAAATGGCAATTTAAACCAAATAGGAACTTGACGTGAAAATTACCATTTTGGAACAGTGATACAGAAAGAAATACTCTTTCAAAAGATCTGAGCATTTTGTTTGAAACAAGTAAATTACAATTCAGAGTGGGTATCTTCTGTCAAAATAAACATTTCCAATGGTGAATGCTTATTAGTTTTGAGATTTTTGAACCGTGTTTTCTTTGATTTTTCATGTATAAAAAGCTGAATATTCTGAGTGTTCATTTTGTTTAGTGAGGAAAACTAAAGCTGGAGCAGGAATTTTCTGTAGGACGGCAGTGTCTCTGACCAGTTCTGAATGGAATGCCAGGCTGTGATTCAGAAAGTTAAGCAGGAAAACAATAAGTACGAGAAATGCTCTTTTTCAGGATGTACTTCTGCACAATTTACATCTTGTCCATGGCCCTGAACAACAAAATGTTTCAGTAAATGCCTGACTTCAGCCATAGGGATGCTCCTTTCACTGGGTGATTGTCCCACAGTTGATGAAGAAAGTATTTTCCAAAAAAACCTTTTTAAAAACTGTCAAATTTTTTCTCTCAGGAGAAAAAATCCTCTTCCTTATGAATATACTTAAAAGCAGCATCTCTCAAAGAGTTACAGTTACTGTACATAGTCTTTCTTTCTCCATTACCTAAAACTTTTCAGAACTTTTACAGTTCTAAAAAAAAGATTCAATTCTAGCTTCTGCCTTAACACTTGAATGGATTTGAGAGAGAATTTGTGGGCCTTTGTACAAAAGCATAAAATTGTTAGTCCTAGGCTGCAACTCAATGAATATTTTGAAATCTGGAATAAACTGTTGGCATTTCACCTGTAATAGCTCCCCCAGTACCCCAGAAATCCCAAACTGTCCCATTCTTCCATGAGTGCTGCAGGAATCAGCTGGCTGCTGGCCTGAATTTTGCATTTATGGCAGGCATTGAAGTATTGATTTTCCTCCTCATGAGTGGAGAAATGCTTGTGCGGGACTTAAACAATGGAAATAGCTTGGTTCACAAAGTTCACTTTGGGACAGGGAATTCCATGGACAGCTGTTGGCTGCACTGTTTGGCTGTGCTTGGCTTAGGAGTACAGGTGTTTTGTAGGTGAATTCCCTCATAATTCTTGTGCTAGAGTTGACAGGTGAACAAAGACTTGGTTTACTTTGAGTTTTCTATGCACTGGGCCATCAAGTATTCTGTCAGTGTCACTAATATATCACGTTTTTATTGGTATTCAAGAATAAAAGATCCATGAAGTGACGTTATTGTAAGTTTATTCTTCCCATTTCAGCCAGGTGAGGTGTTCATGGTGCAGTCTTCATAGGCTTTTCAGAAGAGTTGTCTGATATGTACTTGTAGGTTAAAAATGCACCATACAGATGTGAGTAGTTGGACACAGCACTAGAGATTGTGAGGATCTGTTCCAAAAGACTGCCTATACACACACCTCGAGAAAGCACGTGTTGTGTACCAAAGCTCGCATGCAGAGATCCTCCAGGTTATTCTGGTGTGGTTGAAATGGGTGTGATTTGGTTAAATGTGATGGCTAGGGGGTTTTCCACAGGGGAATGTTGTTTGTGAAGTTTAGGTCAAGGTTCTTTGGTTGCAGCTCCTCTGTGCTGATGTTGCTGCCTTTGCATGGTTCAGTCTGGGTGATAAGTCCTGAGGAGGAAAGTGTTTGTTCCTCACAAAACCACACAATAAATGTGTACAAATGGATGTAACTTTGGTACTGCTGACTTCTTATCCTGGCTGAGTGATTCAGGATGGAGCATTACTGCCTTGATGTTTTGGATACTCTGGAACTGGTGTACAAATCAAGTGATCAAGGGAGATTTGTACTCAGGCTTTTCCACTGAAGGGGAAAAAGCATTTTCTGGTTGTGGGGGGACAGTCTTCCTGTTATGCAGTCTATATAGTGAATATAGTAACAGCAGACCTGGAGAGGCGTTAAATGAACATGCCTAGTCCAACCTTAATTATTTTTTATATGATTTAATTATTATATTAATAATTTTTTTAAGACGAAGTGTTATGAATCTGTAGTAAAATTTCCATTACTGCTATCAGAAGGCAAATTTTACCACTAGAAAAAGGCTGCATTTACAAGATAAAACAGGGCAGTGTTTGCTTTCTGATAAGGAAACTGTAAGCTTCAGCAAACCATACTCAGCTGTAAGCTTGAGCAAAGTGAAGTTTATGGGGAGGGGCAGCCAGCTGATTAGAATATTAATCTGGAATTGAAGTGGGGATGGAGAATGACACAAAGTGTCAATCACACAAGCCTTTCTTTAGGTTTTGACCATAAATACTTCGAAATATTCCCATCTCATCCTTTTTTCCCACTTCCTAACCCAGGATACAAGGAAAAGAATTGAGTCTTTATACTTACTTTGGACTATACGGAGCCAATACTGCAAGTGTGAAACAGTTTCAATGACGTCTTTGCAAAAGTGGTTTCATGCCAGTGAGCCTCCCTGTTTATTGAAGAATAATGTGTTGTTTTTATTTGTTGTTCTCCCTTGGCTTGAAGGAACAAGATGATGTTTAGTTTAGAACCTTACACCACGATAGCTACGCTGACATTAAAACAAATTAAATGGGGAGACCTTTAACACCTGATCTTTTTCTTCTGTCGTTCTGCAGGACAGTGGTGATTATCCCCTGACCATGCCTGGGCCTCAGTGGAAGAAGTTCCGCTCCAATTTCTGCGAGTTCATCGGGGTGCTGATCCGGCAGTGCCAGTACAGCATCATCTACGACGAGTACATGATGGACACGGTGATCTCGCTGCTCACCGGCCTCTCCGACTCGCAGGTCCGGGCCTTCCGGCACACCAGCACGCTGGCTGGTGAGTGAGCTGCACACCAGGGCTGCCACAGGGCTTCCTATTGCTTACCCCCTGCCAGAAGTACTTGGAATTTGGATTGAGGTGAACCCTGACCAACATTAGAACTTTGGAAAGCTTCATCAAATCCAAGTACCACACATGGTACAACTGTGCTTAAAATACTCCTTTTTTAGTTGGAAAGGAGTGTGCTGAGGCACTTAGGGGTTCCTGTCATTCCCAGAGCCTCCAGTGAATCCTGAGAATCAAAGGTGGCGTGCTTATGTCTTGTATTTTGTTATTAATTGTTCACTTATTGTATTGAACATTGGAGTAATTTTATATTTTCGAGTATAAATTTATTCTAAAGAAGTATCAGGACAATTGTATGATCAAAGAATTTCCATCCACCAGAAGAAAAAACCTGTGCCTTAACTCTGGAGAAGCATAAGGTTTGGGATTACTGGGCCATGGTTGTAGGGCTCCCTGTCTTCTGCCTGCAGCCACACCACCTTTCAGTGCAGCTGCCTCACCTGAGGAAAGCCCTGGGTGTATTATTAGATAGAAATGGGCTTTCCTTTTGTATTTCATCACACCTTATGAGATGTCTCCTGTAAGAGGGATGAATTGCTCTCCACAAGGAACTATTTTTCTCAATTGCAAAGCACTACCAGGGTGGCTGGCTTGGGTGTAGGTGTCTACAGCTGGTCATGTCAGGTGATAAGAAATCCATCCTATTGCAAGGTTCATAGATCATGCCAGATATTTGAAACTCTTAGAGCAGATGTTTGTTATAATCTGAGTGTTTCTATGACCTGTATTTATTACTATTTAGTCTTTCCACAAACAGCCTCATACACGTTTTTTCAGTTTCAAGTGTACCAATACCCAGCGTTCAACAAATACAATCAGAATTTATTTACAATTTCATCTCTTGTTATGAGTCAGAGGCAGATTTCCAATGATATTGAAAAGACAACTCCAGATTTGAGTGGATTTTGATTTTAAAATTGAAACCCCAACCCTTCAAGTCACAGTGACCAAACTCCTTTGGAAACACATTCCCTTGTGTTCTTCACCATACTCAGCAATAGGATGGTAAAACCTTGAATTATGCAGGCTTAAGCTTCCAGGTTTGAAGTTTCCTCTACAAATTCAGTATTCCAAGGTGAGCACTGTTTGAGCCTAGATAACCTGCTGGAAATCCATGCCTGTTACTTAAACTATATTCCCTTCCATCTGATGGTGTCTGCAGTTCTGGGTGGTTTTGATTTGCTGTTTGCTCAGACTGTGGTTGATTGGTTCACAGGGAAGAGTTTATGGAGTGATGTCTGCACTCTGGTCCCTGGGATTGATTGGTCCATCCCTGCATGGGGCGGATGTTTGGAAAGTATGAGGGGCTTGATTAAAAGACAGGAAACAGAACCACTTATTAGAGTCGTTTCCCAAGGCCTGTGCTCTGTGGAAGAAAGAGTTTCCACTGTTTGGAATGGATTCTGTAGCTAGGAACCTGCAGCAAGAATAAGCTGATGCTAAAGCTGAGGCTCATCACAGCTGACTGCAGTTACTCCAGCCACTGTTGACTTCTTGCACTGATGGCACATTTATCTAATACTGCATTAGGGATAGGAGCTGCCAAAGATCTCAGCATTTACCGGTGACAATACATGCCATTTATTTATTTGTTTGCTTGTTGTAACAAGCTTAAGGCTTTGCTTTGATTCTACAAATTTCCTTCAAGCTGTTTTAGCACATTTATTTGTGTTGCAGTCCCAAAGAGCAGAGGTCAACATGGTGCCATGGAGCATGGAGTCTTGATAAAGTTTTTGAAAATCTACTTGTAGACTTGCATTTCTTCTTGAAGGAGTGTTTTTAGGTCCTTGTTTTCAGTTTTCCTCTATGCTAGTCAATTGGAATGAGAGATGATTCACTGTAGGAAGAGGTACCTGTAGGTTACCAGCTTTGAGCTATAGCAGTGTAAATGAATCCAAGCAGCCTCACTTCTCCATTTATGTGGTTGCTTCTCTACCTTGAAGCAATGCTGCATATTTAGAGGAGCATGCAGAGAGGATGTGATAGTTTGTTGCATTATTTTGCTGGGTTTTCAATTTTGTAAAATGTGTTGTGCTATGTAACCATACAGAACATGGGAAAGACCCTTATTCGTGGTTTTTGTAAAAATAAATTTCAGTACCGAAAGGCAGAGATGAACAATACTATCCCCAGCATCTGTGAAAATAAAAATTGCATTTTTATACAGCTGCACAGCTGACTTTAGAGCAGTGTCAGACCTGCATTCAGAGAAGCTGTGCTGTGGTCCCCTGTGAACTGAGCCATCCTCAGCAGCCACTGGTTAAGGTCACCCTTAGCATGGAGCCATCTCTGCTGGCACTGTTCTGTGCAGAATGGCTGTAACTCCCCAGCAGCTGCCTTCATGGTGCCATGGTGCTGCAGGCTCACGTGTTGCCTCCCTGGTGCACTCAGAGCTTGTCTGGAGAAGACAGCAAGGAGCACTGCCTGCAGCTCAGTGTGGGCTATATACTCTGCTTCCTGACCATGGGCCAGTGACCTGGGTGTTGCCTGGGTGGAAGTGCCTTTCCAGATGGCTGTGCCAGGGTCGAGAGGCTTTTTGCTGTGAGTATGGATCTGCTGAGGAAATATTTTCTGAGCTCTGACTACAGGTAAAGAGTCATAATCTGTCTTGTGCCTTTGCAGCTATGAAGCTTATGACTGCTCTTGTGAATGTTGCCTTAAACCTGAGCATTCATCAGGACAATACACAGAGGCAGTATGAAGCTGAGAGAAACAAAATGATTGGCAAAAGAGCTAATGAAAGATTGGAGCTGCTGCTTCAGAAAAGAAAAGAGGCAAGTGAAAAGATAATTTTTTTTCCTGGTTCATGTGCATTCCCTCCAACAGAAAGCCCAAGGTGGTTTGTGACTTGAGTACCACAGTGAGAAAGAGCTTAGTTCTGCAGTGGTATTTGTGTGATCTCAAGCACACTACTTAAATCTTGTATTGCCACATTCACTTGAGTTTGTGGTGCTGTTCTGCACGCACAGGAGAATTCTGTTCTCAGGCTTCTATGTATGACCAGGCAGGAAGAGTCTCAAACTGTAAGTAGTCACTGTTCTGATGATGCAGAAAGATTCTGACAAGAGGATCACACGTTCCCTCCCTGCACTGCCCATTTCCCCCTTTGATCACTGCAGTTACTCCACAGTGTCTCATTAGTACTTCTTTTTTAGCTGCTTTCAGGAAACACTGGAGTTGGGGCTATAGCACCTGTTCTCAGGGAGAAGGAGCTAGGGAGACATTAAAGTCGCCTTTAGGAAGTACCAGTCTGGCATTAGGTGAGAAAAACCATTAGAAGGTTGCTGTAATCATCCCTAAATAAAGTATTCTGTCACAGGAGATTTCAGTTTTAGAGGTGTACTTAAATTTAAAGATGACAAGTAGAAAATGAATACACATACACCCAAACAACCATAATGTGTAAAGATGCCAAGTAAAACTCATAAGAGAGACTGAAAAATCAAAGTTTATATGGCTTAGATTTAAATTTATGATTTTTAATATATTAGTTTTGAATTTTCTCCACCACTGTTTTACTCTGTGGCAATTAAGGATGTCTGGGTGCTTTGCCTGTGTGCACCTTGGATTCCTTTAGGTGTAACTTTGACTCAGAATTGCTTGACTTTGTAGTCTTTGTCTGGGGATAATTACAATTATGTATTTTTATTTTACCTCTATGATCTGTGGCACAACTTTATTTGGTTTCCATAATTCTTGAAAAGCATGCATTAAGGTACAAAGCAAGAACAATCTCTCCTGCCCAAACTGTGAGAGAAATATTTTTAATTAAATATTAAATTGAATGTGAGTTCTAAAGCATTTTGAAAAGCAAAATAGCTGGGACAGAGTTTGTATTCCACATTTGTTGATTGTTGCTTTGAATTTGCAGAGGACAAAGGCACTAATTCTGCTGATTACCTTGGGCTGGTGGCTCTGTGGCTGGGGGCTGCTCTGTGCCCATTCCCCCAGCCGTTCTTTCAGAGCTGCAGGACATCCTCTCTCTGGGCAGCTGTGGAGCAAGGATGCCCAGGCTGCAGGGGGCTGGGGAGCCTTGACAGGAGAAGGAGCAATTGGCAGTCCTTCCTTTGGTCTGTGTGTTCAGGGGCTCTCAGCTCAGCTCACAACAGCTGAGCAAAGTGTTGCTGGGAATAGCCAGGGAGGAGTGCTGGGGATCGAGTGTGTCCGTGGGGTTAAGCACACCAGGGGCACCTGGGCAGAAGAGATCTATTAGGATTAGATGGCTTAATCCTCTGTGTAAGAATTCCTGACATAATGCTGTATATTCCCAGTGTTTAAATACACTGAATTGACAGTGGCATTCTGTGCTGGCACTTCCTCAGTTGATTCTTTGATGAAGTGCCATCCTGATATCCCCTCCTGAGCACATAGACATGCGTGTGTTGGTCTTCACGAGGTGACAGAGGCACAGTTCACCAGCTGAGTGTGGCAAGTTAGTCTGAAGCAGAGGAGATGGAGCACTTCCTGAAGTGTTTCATTCTCATGCCATCATCTACAGGCCTGATGGGAGAGCCATGCATGGAGCTCTGTCTTATCAATGAGATTTTCAGCTCAAGTGGATGATTTATGTAGCAATATGCCACAAAGCAGAGAAAGCTGTCTTTTTAGTATCTGTCAGTAGTAATTCAAATTTTGTGCTTGTCATACATGTCTTTTTGAGCTTCTGAACCTGCTTACAGAGTCAACAAGAGAATGTTTCCCTCATTTTTTATCTCTGTTTAAGAGGGGGAGTGTTAAATCATTTTTGCATTGGTAAGAGCAGGAGTCCCAAGACACAGATGCTCTCTCAAGATGCTTGAAGTTAAGCACTCAGATTCAAGTGCATGGTTCAGAAAACTTGAAAGTGTAGAAAGCAATTAGAGTTTCAGAGAAAATTCATTACTGAATCTAAAATACATTTGAGAATTGTATCCTTTAAATGTTAGTACACAGAGGTAAAAGAGATCTCACATGGACCTACTGAATCTCTGATTCTGCTTCCACTGACCAGCTGTGCCCCAGCACCTGGATACCTGTACCAGATGATAATTTAGCAGGTTTATAGAGAGCTGTGAATTCTGTGCAGAAGAAGAGGGAGGAAGCCATCCATGCTGTCCCTTCATATGTGCTGCTCGGGCTTCTACCGTGCTGCTTCGCTTTGCA
Organism: Aleadryas rufinucha; assembly: GCA_013397815.1. Classification (NCBI taxonomy): domain Eukaryota; kingdom Metazoa; phylum Chordata; class Aves; order Passeriformes; genus Aleadryas; species Aleadryas rufinucha. The sequence continues at coordinate 192,365 of VZTH01011890.1, read as the reverse complement.
CTCAGAGGGATGTCAAAGTACACTTTTTTCAGTATCTCAACTTTCTCATGGCTCAGAAAGTCCATCCTCTCCTACCTCTTTTCTGTGGTGTGGTTTTTTACCAACAAATCATTCCCTGAGTTCTCTGTGAGCTTCCCCTTCCAGGGCCCTGGTAGTTTTTCAGAAAGCCTCCTGAGGCTTCTTGGTTCATTCCCATCCTCATTTTACTGCACAGCCTGTGCTAGGCTGCCTCTACCCCCATGTTTCTGTGGGTGTTTCCCTTCCTGTAGCCTGTGGAGTCATCCAGCTGAGGAGTGATTAGGAACTCACAGTCCCCTTTGGGTTATGAATTCTCAGACAAGCATTTAGTCTGTGCATATTTGGGTTGAGCTGATGCTGCAAATAGTGCTCTTCCCAGAGGCCATGTCTAAATATGCTCGGTTCATGTATGCAGAGCTGGTGTGCACTCAGCTCTTGTACATAATCCCTTTTACTGTGAAATTAGTTTCTTTGGCAGGCTTTTGACAATTTAGTCAAGAGCCCTCAATGCCTTGGCTTCCCCACATGCAAAATGGAGACAGCACCTCCCTACACTTTAGGGAACTGGGAGGCTTCACTGCCTGAGTTCTGAAGCTACTTCAGCTCATACCTGGAAGATGCAGTAGAAAGATTTGGCTGAAAAATAGAAGCCCTTAGGTGAAAGTGTTTCAGAGCTTGTTCCATGCAGGAGGTCAAACCAGCTGATCACAATTTTGCCTCTGGCTCTAAAACCTTTTATCTGTTAAATATATACGTCCATAATTATACAGGTTTAATTATTTTATGCATATGGGCACTCTACTAGCAAGGCTCTGTTGTGGTTTTCCTACTGAGAATGTGGGCAAATTTACATTCCCACATTGTGGTGCTGTGCTTGGACTGTAATGAACACCTTGATGGAAGAATGATGGCTGCTCCTAAAGCTGATTGGATAAAATTGGTGTCATCTTATTAACAAAGCTGCATTTAGGTGTAATTAAGTTACACATACTTAGTTTAGTACAAGACCTGACAGTATGAGAATACTGTAATTAATTCCAAGTTGTGTTAACCTATTAATTGACACAAGGTAAGCTTCCCATAGTACTTGCAAAATGTGCTCACATTACCCAGGTAGAGAAAAGTTTTTTAAGAAAACACTCCTGTTTATAAAAGCATGCTCATAACACCTTTTCATTTGGAATTGGGGTTGGTTTTTTGCAGTCTAAGGCCTGGATGTCAGGTGTGCTCCGATCCTGGAAATCTTTCTGCTTCTGAAACCCAGTTATTGTGGGTGCTGAAGTTCAAGCAATTGACAGTGTTTTACTTAAGATCGAGACCACCTTCCAACTCCATTCCTTAAATAGAACATTAATTTTTTCAAAACTAATCTCTAACCAGCTTTGTTTCTGCAGCTGTCATTCACTCAGCTCTGTGTTTCCCTGTGAACACAGCACTGCTGCATTACTGCACACATTGTCTCTACTTGTCTCATTTTCAGTAGCAAAAGTTGATGATCACTTCAAAGAACTAATTTGAGAGACTAAATTGATGTTTGTAGTGAATGTTAATTTTCTTCCATTAAGACATTGCATATATAAATGTAAATATTTGTATGTATATGCACACGATATAGGCATGTGCTGGAAAAGCAGAAATGGTGAATTTACTCAAGTGCTCTTCCAAGGTCTTCTAAGGTTTCCCAATAAGGAATTGTAGAATACCAAATTATAATAAGCCATGATCTTTTATTTATTTTGTGTTTTGTTTTTCACAGCTACAAGAAAACCAAGATGAAATCGAAAATATGATGAACTCTATTTTTAAGGGTATATTTGTTCATAGATACCGGTAAGAAAATGCATGTTCCAGTAGGCTCTGCTAACAAAGTGTGGTCATAAAGAAATTCAAGGGCAATTTCTGGGTTGATTTTCTTCTGATGTAATATTCTAGATGCTGCAAGATCACTGTCAAAAGCACTTGAAGTTGTGGAAGAACATACAAATTGTAACCTCTATTAATTACACCATAGAGCCATCCACACAACTTTATTTTAATTCCATAGACAGCTTTAAAGGGTTGTGGGAGACATGGGCTTTGAATCTTTGCATATTGAAAAGAAAAGTTGTCCATGTTGGGAGCACAAAAATGACATATCTTAAGAATAATCAAATAATCACTGTGTATCATAGGATAGCAGTTTGTCCTCCAGCCTGCATTTCCTTTTGTATGTCTTGGGTGTAAACAGCAAATCTGGAATATGGTTTACCGGAGAGCGGTAGTCTTTTAAAGCAGATTTAGGGTTGCTGTGCGTCACAAGAAGCCTCAGAGCATCTGCAGCACCTCGGTGCAACCAGCTCTTTAAATGTTAATTGACTTGCTGAAATCAAAAGATAAAATTCAAGGGTACTAAACTATGCAATTAACCTTTCAGATTTCAATTCTGCTTTAAGGGTTTATAATTTATGGAATCTTTTAGGAAAATGGCAGAAAAAAAAAGGTGTATGAGAAGAGGGTTGGAAGGTAAAGAGGAACCCACAGTTCAGTTGGACAAAGGAATGATTGTAACTTGGAGAAAAGCACACAAGAAACCAGGAAGGTGCTTGTGCCAAGAAGTGTGTGAGTGTGAGCAGCACACTGGGGTTGGAGGATGTCTGCTCAGTACCTGAGCATGGAAAGAAAGTTCATGGTTTATGGTTGGGAAGCCTTGAGCTGCTTGGCAGCAGGAGGATGGGTATGCAGGGCCAGCAGTGTGTGCTAGATCAGTGTAGCACTCACACCATTTTGTTGGGAGAGCAGTGTTCATGGCGTAGGTAAAAAAGCTGAAAAATTAAATTCTAAGAGTGTTTCCATTTTTGTCCCTTCAGAACTTAGTGTATCAAACAAAACATTGCTTTAAAATATCCTCTTAGTAGTTCATGCTCTTGTGTGGCACTGGAAAAAGACTCAGCCTTGTGGTGGTCTGCATTCTGGTGCTTTTTCTTTTCTTTTGAAATTCTCCTTTTGTAGAAAAGTTTCTTTTCATGCCTCCACTAACAAAGACCTGATTTTGCTGATGTTGCTGTAACAAAGGAGAGGCCAAATAAAGAAACTCCATCTATGCCCTGGAAAAGGCGCCCATGGAGGCCCTGTTAGAGCAGTGGGGAATTGGCTGTAATCAGACAGGTGGTGGCATCACTTGTGCCACCGTTCAGAGAGGGCAGGAGGAACCTCTTCCCAGCCTGCCCCCAGAGCCACCTGTGTGAGCGCTCGCCATCCCTGACCTTCTGGGGAGCCCCAAAGAGTCTCTTACACCGCACACCAAACTATGGGTGATGGTGCACAACAGAGCACAGAGGGAGACTCCTGCACTCAGAGCTGGGCGAGAGCATAGAGGGGGAAAACGCCTGTGTGGAACCCAGCTCATTGAAGACAAAAGCCCAGGGTGGGTAAAATGTAAAGGATTTTGAACTGTTGTCTGCTTTCATAGCTTCTGAATTTCTTGAACATTCCTTCTCTCAAATAGCTCAAATTGTTTATACACTTCACATGATTTTACAGGCCTTAAACCATGCACAAGTGGTGATGATTTTGAAAGAATGTTATTTTAATTATTCCCAGAGGATAAGTCCCACCCCTCAGTATGATTCAGACTCAGCCACAGTGATTCATGCTTAGTGACCTTTGTAGCTTAAATAACAAGTCCTCGACCTAAACAAAACCCCTAAAACTGTTTCATTCAGAATGTGTCTTCCGACGAGCGTTGCAGTGAGGTTACATCTTCTTTCTGTAGATTGGCTTCCAATTTACTGGAAGATTTCAGTGCTCACTTCTCTCATCAAGAAAAAAAAGAGATTTTCAGAAATAGCTAACCAGTTTTCTAGGTATAATGCTAGTCTAGCGTGAACAGCAGATTTGGTCAAAAATGGAGATATTCTTAATAAGCATGCAGGAAATGTATCCTCAGCCATTTGTTCTCACTAAGTTTCTGTGGCTTTATGATATATGTGGTTGTCCAATGGTTTTTCTTATCCTTTTTTTTTTAAACCTTAAAAAAGGGTTTTAAACTTTTTTTTTGGACTGAAATCAAAAGCTGAAAATTGCTTGCAAGGCACATGTATATTAAAAAAAGGAGGGGAGGTCTATTTCTTCATTTCAGTTGTATCTGCATATCAGAGATGACTGAATCTCAGACTACTACCACATAGCTGCTCAGATGTAATGAGTACTTATGAAATGTTCATCCCTCTCAGCTGTTATCTGAGCTGTCAGGGTTTTGGTTTGGCTCTTTCCCTGCCTAGGACTTAGCACTGTGTGTCCAGACACGTTTCCCTTTCAGAGGATGAGATTGAGAGATCTCGGATTTCAGTCCTACTTCACGGTATCTTTTTGTTTTGAGTGCTTAAAGAGGTTTTCCTCCAGGTGTGACTGTCCAGAAAAACAGAACTGTTACAGTTTTAGCTTCTGGCAGACCAGAATGGGGATCCTCACACTGATGGACACAGTGGGTTTGGGAATTTATGCAGGGCATGAGCCTGTGCTGAGGTGATGTTTAGTCAGTACTGGCAAATAAGGTAAACCTTGCCAAATCTACATAACATTGCCATTTTTGTGGAGAAGATGCTTCTGTCTCCTTCCAAGGTGTTCCTTTGCCTGCTACAGTGTAAATAGGATTATGGTGACAAGTTCCTTGGGAATTCCACTGTGGGAAACAAGACATGGCAAAAAGGGATAAGGGAGAGGGGTTATTGGACGGCAGTTTGGTGAGGAAGCACAAACCAGTCATCACAGGGAAATGGAAACCTAAACCAAACCAGAGAAAATCCTTCTCCCTGCACCTTAAATGCGTTATCCTAAGGAGGCAAAACATACCTCTTAGGTGACAAGGAAATGCATTATGTTCTTAGGTATGTTTGAAGAAACAGACAGAAATTACTGGTGTCACTTACAGGCATTAAAAAAAAAGAGAAGGCAAAAAGTTACCTCATTTAATTTGAGTTTGACCTTTCTATGGAGTTTGAAAGCACACACTGCTCCCTTCCCTGCAGAGCTGTGCCTCATACTTCACACAAGTTCCTGTCCCGACGTCCTCTTGGGGCAGGAACTCTTTGGGAAACACTGGGGTCAGAGATACGTAAAGCTACATCTCAGAATCCACGTCATGCCTTCAAACAATAAATTCCTTAGTCTGGCAGGAGCATTGGATAATCAGCCTAGTAACAGGTTACTGGGAGAGATATTTAAACAGCTGCTCTGCACAGAAGTACTTGGGAATGGGAGTGCTGTGTGCCAGCCCCTCCCATGAGTGGGATATGCAGTGAGCATTCACCAGAACTTTTGGAAGTTAGCTCTGAAATCTTGTTTTTCTTACCCTTCTTCTTTTATGGAGTCCTAATTCAGCTCCAGAGATGGGAGTCATAGAAAAAAAAAGGTAGAAAAGACATTTTTGTCCAGTTCTCATTATAATTATGTCTTCAAAATGTTTCCAGACTGCCAGGCAGCCCAAGAGACAGGCCCAGTTCTGTCCAAGCAGCAGTGCTGTGGTCCCGTGCAGCTGCTCCATCTCCTGTCCCTTGGGTGGGAGGCTGAGCTTCCATCCCACAGAAAGCCTAAGGCAGTGAGTCACCCTTGGTTCTGTCCTTGTTAGAAAGATTTCCTACAGACTGACTCTCAGCCCAGCCCATTGACTGAAATATCTCTATTTTTCTGTTTGTATCTGGTTTGCCTGTTGAGTAATACCATGTTCAGAAGAACAAGATGGTTATGTGCACTTCTGGCTGTCTCAGAACAAGGTGTGAAGCAACATCTCCAGTGGTTAGGTTGGGCAAGCAGGTGCAGTGAGAGTAGTCAGGCTCCTTTAGGAGCTTCCAAGAAGCCTTGAAGCAGTTCCTGCTCTGCTGGTCATCTCCAGGCCATGCCTTGGTCAGACTCAGTACTGGCAGTGCTGTGGGATGTGGGCATCCAGGGCACTGCACATCAGCCAGGTTTGCTTAGAGGGATTTCAGTTCAGTCGTGGTGAACCTCGTGAGTTTGTGATTAAACAGAGTGAAAGAAGCCGTGAGCTGGGGCTGACAACCACTGCAGCAACCCTGAGGAGCACACTGCTCTGCACTGACATATCCCAAATATCCATCAGACACTCTGTGGCTCAGGTCCTGAATACTTCTGGCCTTAATCACAATTCTTGTGTGTACTTTGGCATGAAAGGTACATTGAAGTGGCACTTGGAGTGGCACTGGTGAAATCTGTTTCCTGACACTGCTGTGGTTTGTCCTAAGGTTTATGGGCCTGTCTTATCAACCCAAAACTTCTAAAGGAAGCGGAGAATTTCTTACCTGAACCCCTTTTGTCACATCTTTTCAGAAGTTGCATCATGGAGGATCTCTTCACCCAAAGTAGGAACTTAGGCTGTGAATTGTGCTGCCAATATCTTCCCCATGTAGACCTTGCTTTGCAGTTTGTGCTGAAAAGAGGGTTAAATATATTTCACGTCTAAGATTTGTAGATCCCACGTTAGTTTTCATTTCTGTGCTGGACTAGATTCTATTCCTTTCTAGAAGCATTTGGCAAGTAATACAAGCTTACATCACTAATTTATAATTATGATAATTAATAATGCATTCATTATTCCAAAAGCACTTCCAGTGCAGGTATAATTACTATTTATATGTTCTTGTGTCATTCAGAAATAACGTGTATTTTCAGAAAGCTAAACAATTCATAGTGACTCTGACCAGAAGCTAAAATGTATTTAACTGTATAAAAATTAGAAGAAAAGAATTGCAGTTTAATGACAAGCAATTACCACATCCATAGTAGAGGTACAAAGATGTTTTGGCTGTACTGTGTTTGACACAGCATTGTATGGGCATGGAGTCTGTGTCAGTGATTCCTGCAGGAACACAAGTAACTCTGAGTGGTGATAGTTACCTGCAAGGTGATGTGGAGTGGGAAGTGGTAGTTCACAAGTTCCCCTGCTTCTCCACCAGCTTGAGTCCGTTTGCTGGTCTCACATGCCTTATCCATGATTCTGTCTCATTTTCAGTTATACTGGAGATGTTGAATTCTTATTATACTAAATCTCTTAATCAGTTGAATACTTTTCTTCTTTCTTACTTTTTTTTTTTTAAATTAGCAGCTTGGAGTGTCTGTAATGCCAAGGGATCCCTGAGAAGGTTTTTGAATCAAGAAGTAGTTTTTCACTCTCTGCCTGGGGAAGCTTGAATGCACTCTTAGAGAAAACATGATTTTTCCTGCTTTTTGGCTGGCTATGCTGCATGATTAAATGGTTGTTGACATTTAGGTTCTTTTTGGGATTGCCATTAAATCCTTCCAAAATCCTTTACAGTTAGTAAATTTATAAGGTGGTGAAATAACCTACTTGGATGTGAGGACTTAGGCTGTCATCCCCTAGTAAAAATGTCTTCCTGGCTACTTTGTGTTGCTGCAGATGTGGCTCCCCGTTTTTTCTTGATTTATATTTGCTGGTCTTTTAGGTTTTTCTGTAAGTCTTGCATTCTTCCACCTATATTTTGCTTTTAAAATAGTTTAAAAGTAACTGCATAAGAGAATTGGTAATCTAGTTCAGTGTGAAGCAGTGTACAATTACACACACACACACACATATATATATATTACAATAGTCATAGTTTTAACTAAAACTTGTCTTCATGATGGCTGCATTTCCCATAAGGAATGCAGTTTTTAACCCTTGAGTGTGATATTTAGCCCCTTACACTACTTAAGCCTGTGTGAGAAATCCCTGGTAGGAGCAGCTTGCTTGATGCCCTGCCCTGCTCCTAATGCAGCTTGTGGATTCCCCTTACCTCAGCTGTGAGGTTACAGAGGCTTCAGGAAGTTGGACAGACCAGATTTACTGATGCTGTTGGGAAGCTGCTAAAATTAATGTGCTTCTCATAGGCAATGGAGACAATGGCAGTGGTTTGGTGGCATTCACAGAGATGTCCCCCTGATGTTACTGCATTAAATGCATCACATGCTGTTTACGCCGCTCTGCTGCTGCAGCAGCGCAGTTTCCTCCCTGCAGGTTGAATTCAAATGCCGAGACTTGGCTGGAGAGGTCCCCCCGGCCGTGTGTGATGCTGGGCCTGGCTCAGGGGCCCTGTGGGAGCCAGGGGTTCCAGCTCAGGGTCTGGAAGGTCAGGGACAGCACAATGGCACTGGATGAGCTGGGCCAGCCTGCAGGAGGGGGGTACCAGTATGGTACTGGTACTATGGCTCCATAGTTCCAGTATGGAGTCACCAGGGCTTTGCTGCACTGGCTTAGGGCTATGAACCTGTGCAGTGTCTTGACCAGCAGAGTGAGTGCATTTTATTTCTGTTTTGTAAAATTGATGACTTTCAGAAAAATGCAGTTTCTCATTTTTGCAACTGTTCTCTTGTTTGAAGCTTGGAATTTCTTTCTTTCTTTCCTTCCCATAAATTAAATTTCATTTTGGGGCTCTGTTGGTCTGGTTTAGAATTAAATTGATGTTTATTACTTTTCCAAAAAGATTTTTTTAAAATAAAAATACAAAACAAGGACCTCAATTACAAGCAAGTCCAGTGTTTGCAAAGCACCAGACATTCCCTTCTTCTGTGCAGTGACTCTTTGTGTTCCTCTTGTATTACAGCTGAAATTTGGAACTGTGAGGCAGTGCCAGCTGGAGTGGCACAAGTGATTTCTCATGGTAACAGATGTCCCAGAGATGGAATTACTGAAGGGACAGATGGCCCCCATCCCTTTTCCCGTTGTTTCATTATTAGTAAAGATGCCATGCTCCACGTCAGGCAGGCAGGAAAGTGCCAATCAGATGGAAAGCATTTCCATCCTGGTCTCCTTGGGTGATCTCTCCAGTTTCCTGCCACCCTTCCTAACTAAGCAGCTGATAAGTCTGCCTGAGATATGTCTTTGCTTCTTCCATGACTTGTCACAGTCAAAATGCAGGATAAATGCAAGAAAATGGGAAGAAACCACTGCTCAAGTGCAAAATTCCCATGGGTTTTGTTGTAGGGGTGTTCATGGGGGGTATGAAATGAGATCTCTGTGCAGCAAATTCCATTGTGCTCCTCTGGCAGCTGCCTTTGGCTAAACTAAATAGCTTCTCCCACCTTGCAATGGTTCTGCACCTCGAGCTGGAGACAGGGCTGCAAAGCAAATGCCAGTGATGCTGTTTCAGAAATGATTGTCCAGAGGAGGTTTGTAGCTTGGATTCATAATTCTCTTTGAAAAGAGAGAGGTTAAAGATGAAGTAATAGACTAAGAAGCAAATTAGGGTGAGAATTTTTTTACGTAGAAGAAATGTAGGAGAATATATAAATGCTGAAATTAATAAATAGGTCATTGAGTTCAAGGGTGTAGAGGAACAGAAAATCAATGAGATGGCAGTAAGAACAGTGACAGGCCTCACATAGTGAGGTTCATGACAAGTAAAAGCAGAATATTATAGCTATGGCAACGGGAATGAGAAGTCTGTGTGTATAACCTGGCTAATCCTTGTTCTTTTCTTTTTCCTTATTAGTGATGCTATTGCTGAGATTAGAGCTGTCTGTATTGAAGAAATTGGTGTCTGGATGAAAATGTACAGTGATGCCTTCCTGAATGATAGTTATTTAAAATATGTTGGTTGGACACTACATGACAGGGTGAGTATTGTGTATTCCCACACAGAGCAGAGTGCACTGGAGGCAGCTGCTGCTGGGCTGCCCAGCACAGCATCATCCTTGAGACTGATGGTGCAGAACAAAGAGATTGTTCTGTTTCCTCACCTGGTATCCTTCAATCAGGTCACTTCCAGGTACTGGCTTAAATTAGGAGGCAGTACTCCCAGTCTGCTTGGTCCATGTCCTTCTCATGTGTTCAGTCTCTGCTGAAGTATCTTGATAGAAATCCTTCCACGGGGCTTTTCTGTTGGTTACAAGAGAAAGAGAAGTCTCCTCAGAGCACCCCTGAGAGCCTGTGTCTGAAGCAGAATGGAAAAGAGATTTCCATGTGTCTTCCATTTACATTGCCCAAAGGTTAGAGGAAAAAAAGGAGATCTCGGGGTCCTCAACAGACACCACTGGCTCCACAACCAAAGAAGTTCTCATCAGTTCACTTTCCCTTCCTTGAAGAATCTTTTCAAGGTTCTCTTTAGCTTTTACTTCAGAAAACTGTTGAAACACCAGATGGAAGCAAAAGAGGTGCTTTTCTGGCTGAGCACAGTTCTTAGTACTGATGGCATCCACCCAGTTCCTGCAGCAAGAGGAGCCCATTCTGGGTGCTGACAGAGGGCTTGGCACTTCTGCCTGGGGGGTTTTGTACACCAGGCAGCAGTGGGACTGGCTGTGCTCCCCCTCCCACCAAAACTCCTGGAATCACTTGTTTTACTCTAAACTCTCTTGCTAACACTATCCAAGGAATACAAAGGAGACTTACTGTGCTGTTGAAATGCTCATAAAATTCCAGCATCCTGATTCAGACTATTCTCCTTTTCTAAGAGCACTGCTGGAAAAAAAATTATAAGTCTGCAAGTTCATTCTGATGACTTACATAACTGATAGTTAACAGCTGATTCTTTAAAAATATTTTTTTTTTTCAACAACTTCAAACATCATCTTAATATTTAGGCTCTGACTTGGTCACTCTTCTGCTGAATTCTGTACAAGATGAGTTATACAGACATTGGCTTTCACTAATGATAAAAGTCAGCTGCTGCTGCTGCTCACAGTTCTTCTCACTACAGCTGCCAGGGATCTGCATCTTGCCTTCATTTGAATGAGCAACTCACCTGTTAAGAGTATCCTCTGTGCTTTACACTAGACATGGGACTTCTTTCCAAACCTGTAGTTCCCAAACTTTCCTTTACAAATTTTCCCCGAACTTTTACATTAGATCTCATTGAACAAAACTTGATCAGGAGGAAGATCCTGCTTACTGCTCCCATCAGCCACAACCACTGTCTGCCCCAGAGCCACTGCACTGAGTCTCAGTGACTGCTGGACATGGAGCAGCCGTGGCAGTGCCTGGGGGGACAGAGCTGCTGCTCTGTGTCCCTTGTTGGTGACATTGCTGTGCCTCACAAGCTGCCATGCTCCAGGAGGAGACAGCATTGTTCAAGTTAGCAAACCAATGGGGAGATCAGCTCAGGCTGGAGGATCAGGATTTTAGGTGTGTGGAGGGCTTTGTTTTACTAGGACTTGTAATTTAAATAAGTTATCCCTTGAATAATTGCAGTGGATTTTTGGGAGCACATTCTAAATCTTGTAGAACATTTCCATGAAGTAGCACCTCCAGAATGTAGTGGGGCTGCACTTCACAGCTCTCAGCCCCCTCCTAGTGTCTTGGAAGTCCATCCATTTCTCACATCACTCCCTTTACCCATCTGTGGAATCTCACACTCTCATCTGTCACATCCAGCAATTTCTCATGTCATGTGCAGTATTTTCTCACATCCTCTTCAGTTAGTTTAACCTCAGGCCAGGGCCTGGTCATGTGCCTGTGCTTAACACAAATTTATGCCTCAGGTTTTTTTTAATTAACATGTTCTTTCATAGCAGAGAAATTTTGAATTACAGTGTTAGGGTAAAAAACTGAACCATTTGGACCAGGCACAGCAGAATTCTGTCAGACTGCTCTCCTGCCTCTGCTTTGTAGGATTTTTTGTTACGGGCCACAAAAGTGCCTTGGGGTTCTAAGTCTTTAAATCACAAATATGTTTAATGTCCCAGTCCACCTGATAGGTGGTGGGGTTTTATTGATGTCATGGATGTGTCATCTACAGAGTAGATGACAGACTATAGGCAGAATGGGACAGGTGTCAAAGGATGAAAAGGGAGAAAATGGAGAAAAAGAGACATTTTGGGAGGCACAGAAAGGAGGGTGGAGGTGCAATAGGAAGAATATATTGGAAAAAGGTGGAGTAAGAGCCAACTGAAAATGCAAAGCCTCCAGAAGTACAAGATCCCTTAACAGCATAGTTTTCACTGGAACCACCTGAAAAACCTGCCAGCTGGTACCCAAGTTTCTTGATTTTGCTTTGCTTTGATCAGGAGATAATTTTTGCTATAATCAGTATTTAAAAAATGAAGGCTGAGGCAGTAGCCATAAGCTATTTCTGCTTCACATGAACAGAAGTCACCCCAAATTAATAACTTCTCTGGAAGTTTGCTGCTGCAAAAAGGAGACAGCAGTGCAGAAGATTGTTGAGCAGTTTCATATTCTACTTCAGAAGACATACAGATTAAACCACAGGGAAGAACAGTTCTTATACTTCTTTGTAGTAACTCCAATGTAGTCTTTCAGAGGCAGGATACAGAAGTTTAGTTCCCTAATTTGGAAAATCCTTATATTCTGTATGTTAATCCTGTCTCCCAGATTTCAGACAAATGTCTATAGGGATTTTTTGTTTTTTATAGATTCTCATTTGAATGTGGCTTTCAAGTTTTGCTTTTCTCTCCTTTTAAGCATCTTTTTCATTCCCAGGTATCTGGGAGCATAAATTAAAAGTGTATAAATTATGATACAATTGCATTAAAAAAACCCTCTTGAAAATAAAAGTGTTAAATTAGACTGTTCAGTCTTAATTTTCACCTTCTACATTGATGCATGGAACTGTTTTGAAACATAATTGGCTCTAGATACCTGAACAGTCATGGTTCTTAAAACCTTCCTAACACATAAGGAAATGCTTTTTCCTTCTTTGCATTCCTCTTACTTTGTTTATTGTCTGTTTCTGTGGAAAGGATGAACCCAGGGTCCTCTGGAACAGATGTTCCTCTTGCGCTTGACCTCCTAATTAATTAATGAATTAATTAGTTAAATAAGTTAATCTCTTAGTTTACTAAGTCTCTCGCTGTCCTTCCTGTCCATCCCTGTTTGCAGCTTTTATGCTGGCATAAGTTTCTTAAGAATCACCCTAACCTGAGCATTCCCACCCAATTACTTCCTTGCCAGGAGGTGTTTGGGGTGTTCAAAGCTCCTGTGAGCTGGATGATTCTCCCAGTTACCAAGAACCATCTCGTGTGTGGCGTGTTGAGGGTCTGTGGCACATTGCTGCTCCTCCTGTCTGGTCTGGAGTGCATCCACACACACCTTCACCATACCCTTCTCTGCCTCCTGTCCAGCTCACTGCCCTTTAGGGTTGCCAGGGCGTTCTTGCCACTCATCTCCACTGACTTTGTTTTAAAACCTTCTTACCAGGATGAGTAATCTGATGTGCAACATCCCTTCCCTCTCCAAAGAGGTGAATTCCATCCTTGACCAACAGTTTAAAAAACACCCAGAGAGAGTCCTCCTTCATTCTTCTGCCAGAGGGGCAGACATTTCCAGGGTTTGCCTCTGTGTCTCCTGCTCCTGCTCCCAGCCAGAGGGACCAGGTGTAACACAACCTTTCTCTCTCTTCCTCACCTGCTCCTGCAGTCCCTTCTCCTCAGATCTGGTCCAGGACACTTTGCTTAGGGCCTGGCTGCAGTCTCCTGGCAGGGCATGCAAGGAGCCATGCAAGGAGCCCGTGCTCAGGGTGTGGTTCCTGCCTGCCTGGCTCCATTCGCTGGCTTCAGCCCTACAGAGAGCCCAGTACAGGGCCTGGACTGAGCGCTGGGACCATCGATCCATGGAGTTTGGGGAAGTCTCCAAGGGCTTTGGGTTCCATGGGCCCAAACAGTGTGAGCCTGTTCTGCACAGGTCTCGGGTCCCGTTGTGGGTGAGTTTTACATTTGGCCGTCGGCTCACGGGTGGGACAGGCTCCAGTGCAGCTGTAACTAGAGCTGCTGCCTCACTGTGCCTTGCAGTGTTCATACAGGCCACAACTAACCTGATCCTGATCCTCTGGGGCTCAGTAAGCTGAGGTCATCAGAGGCTCATGTCCTGTGAGCGGTGATGGCTCCAGACATCCTGGGCATTATGAGCACCAGAGGAGACACCATTTCTGCCACACAGGTACTGTTAAAAAGGAATGTCAACCAGCATTTCTCTGGGCTTTTTTAGCAGTTGATCACATCCATGTAATTTTTCTTCAAGAAAGTTCTTTTCTGTACCTTGAAAGATCTTATGATAGATCCCTTTAAACGTAGCTTACGTCTCACTGACTTTCTCTGCAGTGGTAGTCAAAAAGATCCTTGGAAGAGAGCACGAGTGCTCAGAGACTCCTCATGGATATAGAGAGATGATTTCTCAGGAACAGCTGTTCTTCATGGAAGTTCTTCTGAAAATCCGACTTCTGTGCTGCTTTTGTCTTCTATTTCAATTTTTGAAATAGGTGTGAAGGAGGAAAGAAACTTTAAAGAGGGGATTTATATCTTCTGTTTTTATGTCAGTCTGTGAATGTTCTTGCAGTATTTAGTGTGAGCACTTTTTAAATACAGACTGGATTCTGGAATAGACAGTTTCAGAAATGAAGCCCTCTGGCTATGGAATTTGATTTATGAAGTTAAGTAGTTCATTTTAGTTCTTGTGCAGCTTAAGGCCTTAGACTTGGTAATGTCTTCACTTTCATAAAAGTAAATTGACACTGCAGTGAACTCTACAGATCATATTTGAGTAGATTTGTGTTTATAACCTTTTTGCTATCCACAAATATATTTCAGCAAGAATACATAGTTAGCCAAGATGGTCCAGTTGAGTTGTCCACCTGCAGCACAGGGGATCCAGTCCCTCTCTTCATCAGCAGTGTTCCTGTAGGACACAAACCTTGATCCATAGGCCCTGTCCTGTGACACCCCCATTTCCTGCCTGCAGCCCACAAGACCAGAGCAGTCCCTGGCTGAAGAGCAGTTGGGAATGAGCTGCTGCCACCAGCACAGCTCAGCCACAGGACACAAACCACCCTTCTTGCCATGGGCTCCTCGAGCCGTGGCTCAGCTGTGTTGTTCCTGCGGCAGCCGCCTGCTCCCCACTGGAGGGTCTCTCATGCCTTTTGCATCCTTCAGCCTGTACTGTCCTGTTGTGAGGGGTGGAAGGTAAAACATTTGAGGATAACAAATGCAATGTGTGTTCCCTGTGTCCCTGCCCTCGGAGCTAGTTGAGTTGCTGAGCCCATGCCCAGTCATTTTGAGCCCTTGTGCACTGGTTGTGACCACGAGCTGTCAGCCATGAGGTGCCCGTGGATTCCTTCCTGGAGACAAACGGCCACACTGCCTGCACCAGCCACTTGGAGATCCTGCATCTTTATTTTGCATTTACTTGCTACATTCTTTATATTTTTGTGGAGTCACTTGAAAGGGAAGCACGAACAGACCATGTGAGTGATGGCACATGAATTCTTTCTATATGCAAATAGGAAGAAATTTAACATTGTAGGTGACTGCATGTGGGTTTTGGTTTTTAACTGAATTGCAAATTGGCTTTGGTCATTTGCATAAAATTTTAAATGTACATTAAACAAATTACAGTATTATGTTTTTTAATATTCATGTGCATTTGGTTAAAGTATTCTGACAGCTAATCTCGGTGTGTTTTATTTAGCAAGGTGAAGTGAGGTTGAAGTGTTTGAAAGCTCTTCAGAGTCTGTATACCAACAGAGAGTTGTTTCCCAAACTGGAGCTGTTCACTAATAGATTTAAGGTAAGAGGAAATACAGTTTTTGGAAGGAGGACAGAAAGTAAAAGTATCATCATCCTGTTGTGGTCTTTGGGTTGTGTCTATTAAAAATAAACTCATTAGTTTGTGACAAGGCTTGTAACTGCAGTACTAATACTGTTACTGAATGCTGAAATGAAGCCAAGTCGTTTTTACAGTGTTTATCTTGGAAGATTTGTCAGACTTAACCAGGATGATTATTTGTCTGTATGTATTATTGATAGCTTATACACTGTCATTATTCAATCTGCCTGCACTTATTTAATTTTAGATTTATTGAATTTAAAGGATGTATACTTACACAATCTAAAATACAGCTGAAAGTAGCGGCCTGTAACGAAAGATTGATTGTTAACACAGCTTTTTTTAGCTCAATATGTGCTTGTGTTTGGAGGGAGAGTCACTTGGATGTGCACCACAGTCTTCTACACAGTGAACTGGCCTTGCTGTAGAGCAGTTCACATTGTGCTTCTAAATCCCCTGAGCTGGATTGGCCCTTCAGGAGAGAAGTTCTGGGGGGATATTTCATGGGGTTTTTAAAGGCACAAACTTTTTGCTTAGTATCTGAATAAGAACGTGGCTGTTAATTCACTTTGTGATCTGACTTCTTTATTTTACAAGTGAACTGTCTGGAGAGATGGGTGTGGAAACACTGTCCCTGCTCCTGTTTGGATGCCTTGTGAGGAGAGTGTTCAGGCACTGCCACCACATCAGCTGCCATCTCTCCCCATGGCTTTTTGTTCTGCAGAACACACTACTGTGGGAAAGGCTACCCCCAAGGAAAAACTCATTTATCTCATTTAAATCTTTATTAGAATGCTGATGAAAAAAAATTGTTTAGAAAAGAAACAGAGCTGACTGGTTTATTTTAACTTAAATCATTATTATAATGCTGATAAAAAATTCTGTTTAGAAAAGTGGAGATTTAAATATTTATAAATACTGTGCACAAGACAAACTTCTCCCTGTAGATTTTATGCTGCTTCACTGGTTTTGTCTGCCATTTCACAATTAACTCCTCCAGTTTGATCTAGAAAGCAAAAAAAATAGAAAATCTGTCATATTTTCCCTGTATGCAAACAATTTAGAAAAACATGATTATCAGCCTTTTACCACATTCACTTGAAATGCAGAAAAATGATGCTTAACCTGCAGTAAAGCCCAGATATTAAGGAAGGCTTTTTTCCAAAATGATAATGGTATCCTAGAGCAGACTCTTTATTAATAATCTCCTTAATTTAAGATAACAATCTTAAAGGGCAGATGAAATAAATACCTGCCAGGAATGAACTAAGTATAGTTGACTAAAGCAGGAGATAAAACAGGATCATTTTGTGAGACCACTGAAGGTCTCACAAATTTTAACCACATAATTTTATAAAGCCAGTTTCTGGGACTGTTGCAGTAAAGACAAAATTTCCTCTCATAGGAGAGAACCTGGCAAATAGGTTCAGACCTGAGACTGCTTCTCTAATGCCTCCATAGGTCTGGTTTGCTTTATCCTCACAGGACAACCAGAAAAATGGAACCTCCAGCACTGCTGCTCTTCCTGTTCCCTCTGTGCAGACTTAGTTTTGTTTGTATTTGCTGCTTCTGTAATTCCATTTCTTTTTAAACAGGCCACTAAAGCTCTTGTGGGCTTTTATCTACTTCTCTTTACTAGAAAATGTGCTGGATGCTTCTTTGCCAGGATCCCATACTTTTAAGGGAAAAGACTGCTTCGAGGCTGAACCTGTCCCATGCACCAGCAGAACTTCCAGGACAACTGGAGACACTTTGGGCAATAGTTACTCAGTAATGTACTCCAGAAAACTACAGGGACATGAAACCTCTAAATACATCCTGCTTTTCACAGCACACACAGTTCTCTTAAAGGAAGCTAGGTTAGCCTGTGCATTGCTGATTGGCTTGGGATGGCACAAGGAATTTTCATTTCTGTCCAAGAGGTCCAGAGGGAAGGGAGCCCTGTTAGGAATTCATCTTTCTTGTCCCATTAAAGCTGGTTTCACTACAGAAATCGGTATCATTATGAAATAAATAAGAGGAAAAGGTGTGCTCAAAGTCTCTGTGAGCCTAGAGAACAGATTTGTTTAACATAATGATTAATCAGTTTCGGGTTCTGCCACATCAAGAGGACAAAAATCTGGCATGGCCCAAATGCCTGCACTTGGATTTACAGCTGTGCTGTCAGGGATGTGGCCTTTGGCACCAGGATGGAGCAAAGTTCCAAATTAATGCTTTTTGGATCTCTGATACATCAGCTAAATGTCTTGCTGCCACAGACTCTACCGCCACCTCTTTGAAAAATAATTGACCTAACTGCCATTTTCAGTTCCATGGCTGCTTATTTATATTTCTTCATCAGAATTTAATCGACCTGCACAGTTCAGCTGGTGTTCAGTTCAATCCATTCAAACTGAGAGAAATCTCTCTAGAGGTCTTCTAGCTGTTTAAAGAATAAATTAATTTGATCCAGAGTGCCCTGTGCTGGGGTGTTAATATTTCACCACCTTCCAGAGAGCTGTGACAAGGATGTGATCCTGTCCTTTTTTCAAAGGAAAAATGCTGTTCTTTCCAGCATTTGTGTTTCTAAGAGTAGGTGATATGCTGGAAAATAAGCTTAGTCCATCAAAACAAAAATTTGTCCATCAGAGAGAAGACTTTTGTTTTCCATCAAGAAGTCCTGTCTGACATAGACATTAACTGACCCCATATGGAAAAGCTGTGAATTAACTCCTCTGCAGTCAGTGCCAGAGTCCCTCATCCCTGACCCTGTGCTGTCTCCACAGCCTGGGAGCAGGAGGAGAGATTGGCTCTTCAGTCTGCCTTGTTCACAGCCTAATACAGAATGGAAAACTGATCTTCAGAGACACTGAGAATTAGGATTTCAAGTTAAAAATGCAGGCCTGTGCCCTGTTCTGCTGCTGTACAACGGTACAGGGAGTCTCTGGAAAGGCAGATTGAGCAGATGGGGCTTGGAACGTCCTCAGCCACAGAAGTTACACCTTCAGGGGCACTGGGTGTGCAGATCTTGCTGGGAAGGCTCTCGGGGCCTGGCTGGCAGGTGCCACCACACAGAGGTGCTGGCCCCAAGGCAGAAAATGACACATCTGTGCTGTTCATTTTAAGCCTGGGGTTTTTTGGGGAAAATTGAGAGAATGGTCTTTTTGCATAAGGAAACCTTCTCACATCAGTTGGTTTGACAGTCCCAAAGGACTCCAGATTCAGAGGGTACCTCCTGCTCTGTGAACAGGAGAGAGGACCCCCTCCCTTCCAGGCTTTTTTCAGAGATGCAGAAGGAGTTTTACAAAAAAACCGTGTGCTCACTCATGTGCAGCTAGTTCCCTCCCTGAGGTATCCTGGGATGTTAGATACCTTTTGAGGGAATACATGAAATTCCACTGAGACATTTAAGATCAATACCCCTGGCAATTCTTTCTCTTGGTGCTGTTATTGCTGCTCCTTGGCCAGGACCTTAGGAAAAGCTGACAGCAGTTTCTTTGTCTTGTTCATAACACAGTATCCTGTGTGGAAAGTTGTTTCATTTGGTCTCTTCTTAAACTTTCACAGTCTTTTAAACTCTTTAGAGCTACATGAAATGTATCAAATTCCCCAGGAACTTAATAGTGACTGATAGAGGCTCCTGCAGTCACAGTGACAAAAAGTCTCTCTGCAGACCTGGTTTTGCTGGGAAGTAACACCTGAGACAGCCACGATGCATTCTTTAAGTACTGATCTGAAATTTCTGTATTGAAATAAACATCAGTTGCTTGATGTTCCCCTTCAGCCCTTAAATGCATGGAATAGTAGAGAAAAAAAGGTGAAAACCTTTATGTTTTCCTAGTTTGTCCTGGTGACTTTCACTGTTGTTGCCTTATACTTCCCTTGTTTCTTTCCCAGTCCCTGATTTCTATTTTTTCATATCCCAGAATGTCTTAGAGTACCTAGTCCTTCCTGAAGCAAGTTAAGCCAAAGAAATCAAGTTTTATTTTCAGATGGCCTGATTTCTTTCCAGTAACTTGATCAGTCAAGCAAAGAGCACTGAGACATATTGCATTTTTATGGCTGGATGGAAATTCTCCCCAGATAGGAAGAACAACATACACCAACCACAGCTATTTTTGCCAGTAGTTTTTGCAAACTGAACCTAAGGAGAAAGAAACCCTTAAAAGACTTCTCATAACTACAGGGTCCTTAGAAGTTAGAAAATAATTCCATTTGACAGGAAAATGATGGGCTTGTCTCCACTGGAAAGAGTATGGGAAAACACAAAGTCAAACCATGGAATTCCCCACTTTCCTAGGGAAGCTCTGTAGTGCAATTCTTGAGATCTGCTTCAAACCTTAAGATGTAGACAGGAAAATGGTCACAACTTTACAGGCAATCTGCAGGTGCATGAGCTCGGGTGGGATTTTTCTTAACAGTATTTCCATATATGCAGCCTTCCTTCCTCTGAAATGATTTGGTTTCAGGGGAATGAAGTGGGGCAGTTTTTCTGCTGCTGTCCAAGCCAAGTACGTGGCTTTTCAGGAAAGACCTGTTAAATTAACCCAGCCCAGGACAGTGCTGTAACTCCCAAGCCTCCCCCCTCCCATTCTGGCAGACACACAAGGATAGGAACTGTTGAAGCACTTGCTCCTGTTGTTCCACTGTGCATACAGCACACAGCTAAGGGGTACATTGAAAGGTTGGGTAATACTGAGGGGCTCTCGTTGTCAGGGTGCAGTCCAAACATCTTTCCCTCCAAAAGTATTTATGTTGTAATCTCTAGAGTTTCCCAGCTGCTGGCTGTGCTGTGTTTGTGCCCTGTCACTGACCCAGAGTTGCCTTGCAGGACCGCATTGTGTCCATGACCCTGGACAAGGAGTACGATGTTGCTGTGGAAGCCATTCGATTGGTCACGCTCATCCTCCAGTGAGTGCTGCTCCAAACCCCTGTATTCCCTTGGAAAATCATCCAAACCAGTAACATTTGAGTGACTGGAGTGCTTTGCTTGTGTATTGAAGTGAACGTGTTACTTTACACTTGGTATGAAGTTGAACTGAACATATAATATGGACATGAAGCTAAAGTAAGATATTTCATTTCATGGAAACTTAGGAGGCAAAGTGTAAAAATGTGTGGATGTGTTGGAGCCATTAGTGCTTCCATTGTGTGGAAGAATGCCAAAGGACATTTCTACCTTTTGCCAAGGGCAGAACAACTGTCCTCCCTAAACAAGTGTCTGTGGGTTACTCGTGCTAGAATAACTCGAGCAGTAACACAGATCCAGTGTAGGGAGAGCTGGTTGAGTTCCTGACACAGCTGAAAACAGTCATGTGGTGAGACACCTGCTTCCAGGCTTTTCCCTGTGGGGATGCAATGGCTCCCCTGAGGTAAGGATCACCTCAGAAATCCTCCCATGTGCTGATGTGGAACCAGCCTGTCCCCAGCAGCCTCATGAGTGTGCACCTGGAGGGGCACTGCTAGGCTTTTATAATGTATTTATGAAAAGCTGTATTAAAGAACATCTGGTTTACAAGCAGATGCATAGAATTTTTGCTTCATACTTTATATCCAGTGGCTCTGCTTTGAAGAATGTTTTTGGACATGCAGAATTTGGACAAAAGATTGCACTAGCCTTTCTTTAGTAAAGAAGTCTAGACTTCAGCTTTTTATTTATGGGTCACTCATTTTAAAGACATTAGCCTTGTAATATTAGCAAGAAATGAAATCTTGCATCTACTGGTTTATTTTTAAAGTAAATATAAGAAATATGATCAGAAATGATGTGTAGAGTACATCTCTCCCCCTGCATTATTAGCAATTTTTGGGAACACAATAAGTTTTAAGGTCAAAAATTACCCAGTGCACTTTTTTTTGTCTGTTCCTGCTTTCTCTTTGGTTGCCTGTTGAAAGCACAGGCAATGCTAAATGCATTTAGCACCAGAAGAGTCTGGGTCACCCTGAAGAGCAGTGGGCAATGAAGGGCAATGTTCTGGCAGGTAGGAACTCCAAAAAGGTGTCTGGAGCAATCCTGATGGGGAATGGTCAATTAAAATTATGTCTAGTACGCAGCCAAATGATTTGGAGTCCTGATACATAAATGGTTCTGATGGATGCCAGCTGAACAAGGATGGAGGTGACATCCTGATTGTGACAGTCTGGTATTTTTATATCATTTTTGCTAACATTCTGGGACAGGCTGCCCAGGGAAGTGGTGGAATCCCCTTCCCTGGAAGTGTTCGGAGGTAGGTGTAGCACTTGGGGACATGGATTAGTGGTGAACACAGAGGGTTAATGGTTGGACTCGGTGAGCATGGGGGTCTTTCCCAACCTAAGGGATTCTGTGATTCCAGGTTTTTACTTTATGATGTTTGATGAGTGTTTGGCATCTTGCAGTATGCGCATTGTAGTTTGTGTGATGGTCTAAGGAACAAGCAGGGGAAGGTTTGTATGCAGTGATTCTGATCTTTTCATAATATTATTTTATCTCTGTATTGATACAACTGGGAGAAGGAAATCAGAGAAACTTCCAGTCTTACAGGCCCTTTAAATACCTCTGTATTTTGAAGTTGAACCAAAGATCCTTGAAGTCCTTGTTCAACCGTTTAGGATTTTGTGGGAAGTGAACCAACCTTGTAGCTGTCCCAAGTGAGCTAGGGGAGGTGAGAGGATGGAAATGAAACCTCTGCTGTAGTTCAGATGTTACTGTGACTCTTTCAGTGGCAGCGAGGAGGCTCTGTCCAACGAAGACTGTGAGAATGTTTATCACCTGGTGTACTCTGCACACCGGCCTGTGGCAGTAGCAGCGGGGGAATTCCTCCACAAAAAGTAAGTCATCAGTTGCCCTGGAATAAGACCAGATTTGTGAATGCTTCCTAGAGAGGTAACATCAAAAAGCAAAGAAGCAGTAGAGTGAAATATCCCAATTTAACAAATCAGGTATTTCATTTAAACCAGAGACTTTATTCCCTTGTTTAAACAAGACCTGAGGCCTTGAAGAAACTGAATGTACATTTGTCTTGCTCTGCAGTTCAGATAACTTTTCCTAACTCCTCAAGAGTTAAATATATAAAGGTTGCATAAACTTCTAAAGTTGGTTTAAGCCCTGCAGCACTTGCTGAATTCCTGGTGTGACCAGAAACACATATTGGGCCTGTAGTCTGTGGGGCTCTACCTGATACATCAACAGTCGTCATTTCTACCAAGTTTTAAGGCAGTTTATTTCGACGTTGTGAACTTGAGAGGTTTTTATGTAGCAATAATTACAAAACTTGTATCTAAACTCACTGCCTTCCCCTGAAAATGCCCTGCATGATGGTTACATCTCTCATGTCCTCACTATGCCAAAGGACATGAGCCAGCTTTTCCGTGGATGTGAGTCACACCACTGCAGTTACTGTGACCAGGGCACTGCCATATCATAGGAGTTAACCTCTTCCTTTTATTGTTTGCAGCTAAAAATCTTTCAGCAGGAATTTGATTTTTTCCTCTCGTGAGTTGTGACATTAGAGTTTTTTATTATATGTGTAGAGGATTTCTATGAGAACCCAGATTATGTAATTTTTCATGCCAAGATACAAGTAGGAAAAAATACACAAAAACATCTGTTTTTCTTTGCCAGTACTCTAATTTTCTATGGTTTTTTAGGAATTTATTAGTTCACATTGTAATTGTAAGCTTTCATTGGTGGATTTTTGGAACTCCAGCTTTGTGATCAAGCACTATCTGTTTCAAAGAATATATGTGCAGATTTCCACTACCTGCAAGACATTTTACTAGTTATTGGAAAGAGTTAGGTTCTCTTAAAGATATATATATTAAAATTCCTTTATTAATCAACATGTGACAAAATACTTTTGAGAAATGCCTTAGAGGTAAATAAGGACATATCTGCACCCCAGTACAATTAGGATAAAGAGAAAACTTCATTCTGACTTCTTTTACAAGGTACTAAGCTGTGCTCTGTAAATGTGTCTCAAAGCTAACAGCATGGAGACAATATTGTCCCATTCTTAACTCATTTTGTCTTGGTTTCTGCAAAGAAAATCTCCAGTTAAGTAAGTTGGAATCTATTTGAGGCACTTGAGATGTGATTTATGTCACCTAATTTCACTATCACTTTCTCTGTGATAATCATCAGGCTTGCTCTCTGTGCTTAGCAAAGGAAAGCAAATAGTACAGAGGATATAAAGGATCACCAAATACAGAGGATCCCTGGCTCAACCCTGAGGGGCAGGTTGTAAGGTATCTCAGCACCTGCAGAGGTGCTCATTGCTCATCTGTTCAGATAAGTGGGGGGACGAGGTGATGTTTTTAACTAAAATACAACATCTGTGTGTAACTCGTCCTTCTCTTCAGTGAATTACAGCAGTGAAATCAGAATTCTGTTTCATCTGTTAATCTGCTTTGCGGTTTCACCGTAAAAGCCAGGAACAGCTTTCAAACTTCCCAAAGTAAAACAGTCATTGCTGTCACTGTAATACTGGCACATCTTTCGGGAAAGGTGAGCATTGAGAGCAGTTTGGGATGGGCCATGCATCAGGGAACTCAGTGCAGAGTGTGTCACCTACCTGTAAAACCCCGAGTAATGAGCAGGAGTTGGTTTTATCCTTGCTGCTGCTCCTGGTGCCTGAGCTTGGCTGTTTGATGGATGTCAGGTTTGTTCGTGCCAAGACCCAGCTGGAGTGATACAACCTTAGCTCTCGGAGCACTGGTGCAGTAAGTGCTGCCACCACTGTAACACTGCATAACTTATAAATGCAAAACTGTACAAGTGATGCAAATATTTAAAACTGTGCAAAACCTTCAGTATAAGTAGGTTTTGGAGAGCTTTTTCCTGTGTGAAATTCTTCCAGTGTTGTGAACCTAGACTCTGAAGATAAATTCATCTCTTCAGACAGGCAGAGGTCATGCCCTCTTTCCCTTGAAAGAAATAGCTTGAGATACTTGCACTGTTTTATGAACAAATTTACTGTATCAAGAATGCTCATCATATTCTTGCAGAAATGAGAATTGTTGTGATAGCCATGAGCTCCTTCTGCTTATTTTCAGGCTGTTCAGCAGACATGATCCCCAAGCTGAAGAGGCTCTAGCAAAGAGGAGGGGGCGAAATAGCCCAAATGGAAACCTTATTAGAATGTTGGTTCTTTTCTTTCTTGAAAGTGAGGTAAAAAAGTCATTTTTAACCTTTAAATGTTTAATAAAACCTGAAACTTAAGTAGTGATTTATCAACACAGATTAATAAATTGTCTTTCTTTTCCATTTCTTTTTTATATTTTCAGAAATACTGTAAGCCTTTTTCCCCTGCCCCTCCTTTTCCTTATCCGTTAAGCAAATTGATCTGAAAATCTTCATGGTTATTTAGCTTGTGCATGTGCCCACTGTACTCACACTGCACTGCTGCTGCTGTGGTGGCTGCCAGGGTGCATTGCTGCACACAAATGTAAACGGTTCTTTGCTTACATAACCGTGCAAGGAGGATACCTCTGGAGTTATCCTTTGTGGAGTAAAATAATTTGAACCAGGATGGAAAAAAAATTGCATAGTATCTCCAATTCTGATCAGAATCATAGATGAACTCAGAGTGGGAAGGGCCTGAGGGTCCTTAGCTCAGAGCAGAGTCAGCTGTGAGATGAGATGAGATGAGATGAGATGAGATGAGATGAGATGAGATGAGATGAGATGAGATGAGATGAGATGAGATGAGATGAGATGAGATGAGATGAGATGAGATGAGATGAGATGAGATGAGATGAGATGAGATGAGATGAGATGAGATGAGATGAGATGAGATGAGATGAGATGAGATGAGATGAGATGAGATGAGATGAGATGAGATGAGATGAGATGAGATGAGATGAGATGAGATGAGATGAGATGAGATGAGATGAGATGAGATGAGATGAGATGAGATGAGATGAGATGAGATGAGATGAGATGAGATGAGATGAGATGAGATGAGATGAGATGAGATGAGATGAGATGAGATGAGATGAGATGAGATGAGATGAGATGAGATGAGATGAGATGAGATGAGATGAGATGAGATGAGATGAGATGAGATGAGATGAGATGAGATGAGATGAGATGAGATGAGATGAGATGAGATGAGATGAGATGAGATGAGATGAGATGAGATGAGATGAGATGAGATGAGATGAGATGAGATGAGATGAGATGAGATGAGATGAGATGAGATGAGATGAGATGAGATGAGATGAGATGAGATGAGATGAGATGAGATGAGATGAGATGAGATGAGATGAGATGAGATGAGGTCTTTCAGGGCTTTATGCAGGTGCATCTTGGAAACCTTGGAGGATGAGGGCAACAAGCACAGATGTGGTGACATGAAGTGTTTGATGAACACATTCAGGGTGGGATTGTGCCCATGATTTATAGAGACAGCATGTATGGGAAATCATAGGGTACATGCAGTAACTAATTCAGGTGGGGAATGGCAGTGGAGGGAGGAAAATTTGAGAAGATACTGTCAGGTACAGGATGTTCTGAAGACAGAGGGGGAAAGGTTCAAAATTGTACATTTGATTTGATAATAAATAGACTGAAAGAAAGGAATGACAGAAATGTTTCTCTAGAGAAGGGAGGGTAGTATATTTTGGGTAAAAAGCAAAAAGAAGGGTATTACAGTTGGTTATTTTAATTGTTATGAAGCCTTGAACCAGAGACTTGACTGTGAGAATGAAAAGAAACACTCAGAGTTGCTGAGAAGGGAGGACAAAATTTCAGTACTGTGTTCTTGGTTTTTAGAAACACCTCATAAACCTACAAATTAATCTAGATGAAATGTCACTACCTGTATGAGCCTTCCATCTGCCACCTGAATGGATTTTCAGTTCCAGCTTCTTTAGAACTTATATTGTAAAGTCCACTGTGTTTTACAGTGCAGACACCTTAGATGTGTGTGTGATTGGAGTTACCAAGCACTGACCTTGGCTGTCCTTCTGAGGAGCACAGAAACTGCTGCACTCTCAAAGCCAAGATCAGCAAAGTGCCTCCCATGCTGCTCCTTGAAGGTCACTTCACTCTCAGGGCCAGTTTTTGTTACTGCTGTTTTTGAGGGAGTTGTTAGGAACCAAGTGGAATATCGTGACTGCAGTGTTAGTGAAGAGTTAGAGCACTGGGAGTTTGCCTGTGTGTAGGAGTTAGCACCGCAGCCTGGGGGTGCATTCGAGGGAGTGAACCTTGCCCAGCAGCAGCAGCTCGGTGCCATTTTGCCCAAAGCTGTCAGAAACAGAGGAGGGGAATGTACTGACACCTCCTCCTCTGCAGTTGGAGATGTTTTCCAGCTAAGGAATCAGTCACTGGCAAGCCCAAAGTGCGTGTTGTGCTTGGTACTTGCTGGTAGCAGTTAAAGATGAGTTTAGAAAACAGCAGAAGCCTATGGATTATTTTTCTCACTTTACAACAGTTGTGTTAATTTACATAAAAACATTCTTTGCAGTTAAAGTTAGTGTTAGATATATACCCCCTGAAATCACCAGGGATTTTGCTCCTTTTTTCTGAGCACATAGCATGTATGAAAACCAAATGCTAGTTCAAAACAAATACATTACAACTCTCATGTCTCACCATCTCTCCTTTTTGTAATGCAGTGAGAGAGTGAGGAAAGGTAAGTTTACAGCTTCTGAGTCAAAACCCTGGGAATTTTTCACAAACAAGCAGCTTTGTGCAATAGAAGCTCAGTTTGGTTTTATTCCATTTTCTATTGAAACATAACCCCACTGCACTGATATCATTCAGTTGGGAGAAAACCTTCCCGAGTTAGTTTCAAGCTCAATGTTCTTTCCAACTAACGTAAGATACATGCCCAGGACACCCTCTGTGGCCACAGGATTGTGAAAGTTGAAGAACTGGTGCTTGTACCAAATGCTGTACTGATGATTGCTTTGGATTTTCTAGTTGCATGAGCATGCAGCCTATCTGGTGGACAGCTTGTGGGAGAGCTCTCAAGAACTGCTGAAAGACTGGGAATGTATGACAGAATTGCTCTTGGAGGAGCCAGTCCAAGGAGAAGAAGGTATTGGCTTAACCCTGTGCTTCCTTGATATTGCACAGTATTGTTAATTATTCCTTAAATACTTCTGCCACCCATAGTGAAATATCTTTTTATGTTGTGCTTTCTTTGGAAAGCATATTTGAAGATTTTGGTTTAATCAATTTTTAATGTACTTTCATTCAAAAGCAGCAATTTGTACTCTATTTTTCTTTTTATTTGTACTCTGGAGGTTTTTTTGGTCAAGTCTGCTATACTGTGGTTCCCTAATATTAAAGGCTAAGACTTCATTTTGTCTGAATGTTTAAATAACTATTTCAGTAAATTAAATAGCTAATACAATTTTGAATTAACAAGCACTTCAGGTGATGCTAGTTAAATATGAGGCTTTTGCAGGCAATGTGAACACATAATGAATTCCCAAGACAAAAAACAAAGGGGGATTCTTTCACCATTAGTTTCAGATTTCCTTTTGCTAATAATAGAAAAAAATATGTGTGCACAAAATAGCCAGGGAGGCTGGGGGCAAAGTGTACCCAAGGGTAATGAGTGTCATTCAAGATCCCTTATAATTCCTCAGGATTCTTCTGCTTCAGGGACCTTCACAGGGCTTAGGTGGTTGAAAAATCAGTGTTCCTGGCAAGGTGTGCTCATCATGTCCATGCTTCAAAAGCTGACCTTTTGGTATGCGCCTGCTACAGTGGTGGGGGTATTTATAGGGTAATTTCCTTAGGAAGTTAGGCACTTTGCTTCCTTGTTTCTGCTTAGCCTAGTGGGGTTTGTTCCTCCAAATATGAGCAGAAGCACCTGCCAGAGAGCAAAGAATTTATGAGGAAGTGACAGTGAATTGTCTGTCACTGTTTGTCCTCTATGACGCTCCCTTATTTTGTAGATCTTCCTTATGTTCCCCTTCATTGATCCTTTTCTCCAGCCTGTATTTCTCTGGGCTTCTTTCACTTCTGCCATGTCCCTTCTGAGATTATGTGAATGGCAAATCAAAGAGGAGGCAGGAAAGCCTTGAAAAATGTGACAAAGTACCTTGTGTGTGTTCCCCTATTGCTGCTGTGTGTTCCCCTGTTGCTGTGTGTGTTCCCCTATTGCTGTGTGTATTCCCCTATTGATGATGTGTGTTCCCTATTGCTGCTGGATGTTCCCTATTGCTGCTGGGTGTTCCCTATTGCTGCTGTGTGTGTTCCCCTATTGCTGGGTGTGTTCCCCTATTGCTGGGTGTGTCCCAGCCGTGTCCCCATGGCGCTGCCCTGCCCCCAGCGCTGCCCTGCCCCCAGTGATGCCCTGCTGTCCCCGCAGCGATGTCGGACCGGCAGGAGAGCGCCCTGATCGAGCTCATGGTGTGCACCATCAGACAGGCTGCCGAGGCGCATCCCCCCGTGGGCAGGGGCACCGGCAAGAGGGTGAGTGGGGCTGCAGCTGCCTGGCCGTCGGCAGAGCATGGAAGATACTGGTAACACCACATTTGGACACTTTTGCAGTAGTGTTTTTCAGTCGGTGTTTGCTGTTTCATCTGAACACGTCTAAGAAAAATATTCGAAATTCTGGTTTTGGACATGTTTTGTTTTCTCTCTGTTTGATTTTGGGGTTTGCATTACCTAGTTAAGCAATATAAATTAACAGCATAAAAGTCTTTTTTATTCTATTTTTGGAATTTTTTTTTATCATACCCCTGCCTTACATTTGTAATGTACCCACATCTCCAGCCCCTAATGTTAAAACTAGATTAGAGTGGAAGGTGTAGGAGCAGAGCAGACTACCTCTGACTGTCTTCCATAAAAATGAATATGCTGCTGATACGGGCATAAAATTTGCAGAAAAGTCAACAGGATCTTCATCATGAGAGTGTTTAAGCACTGGAACAGGTACTGGGAGTTGGTACAAGCCCTTTCTGTGCTTGGCATTTTTTGAGACCTGACTGGACAAAGCCCTGATTCTCCCAGTGTGACCCCTGGGCTGGCTCTGTTTTGAGCAAGAGGGGTGGGACTGGGACCAGTCTGAATGTGTCTGTGGTTTTAGGCATCCATCCTCTTTGGCCTCTTCCACTGAGTGTCCTAAAAATTTCAGAACTTTACATTCTGGCCAAATTGCATCTTTAGTTTATTTTATAGCAACTGTTTGAGCACCAGTGGAAGGCCTTTCCTAAGGCTGGATATGCAGTTTTAAACACTTCAATGTAAGTCACAGGGTCAGGGTAATAACAGGCTTTCAGCTGTATTCTCCATAAATATAGCATCCATGTTCCAAAGCAGTCTCAGCTTCTCAAACATATTCCCCTGATTTTTGGTAGTCCCCATCTCACTTAGGATAGACTAAAATGGAATAAACCCACGTGAACATATGGTACTTCTGTTAGCATCCATTCTAAATAATCATAACTAGTGTATTAAAGAAAGCCACCGATTTAATAAAGATGAAATCTGGAGACAGTCTTGGCATTCTCTGTTGCTAAAATAATGCAGTTAGTTGACTTCTTAATTTTTATGTGCCAAAGCAGATTAGTCTCATGTCCAGGAAGAGCTCCAAGAAACCATCAATTTAAACATGCTTTATGTACCTTAATGTATAAAGCATGTTCTTTGGAATTCCTAATTTATTAAAACATTTCAAGGTTGAGGAGGGAATCCATGAAAGCACTTACTCAAATTTATACAAGCATGTCTTATCTTTTGTTACCAAAACTGTATTGTAAGCACATTTTTGTCTCAAGCTGCAAACTTTTCTAGCATGCAAAGTGACCTTTAAATTAAAAAAAAATCAACAATCATGTTGGTGTTTTCTGTTTGGAGCACCAAATAATGTCAGTATTAACTTTCAGGGTACTTTCTCAAGAGATCTACAGCCCAATTCACTGAAGTTCAGCAAACTGCTTAGTCTTAAGTTTTCAATGTCTGTATTTGGAGCTAAAGAAAACACATCAGTAAAACAAATTTCACCTTCTGAAGGATGATCAAAAGAGCCTGGGAGTCATGCTGGGGACCCAGATCAGTTCCCAGTGCCAGGGAACAGCAGTATTTGGTCCCCAGAACACGACTGGGCTGTCAGGGCTGGGGTTCTTACCTGGGTTTGCGCTGCTCTCAGCTTGGCTGGTGCAGCCCTGGTGGGCGTGCGAGCATTGGGGCCATCCCTGCACCCTGCACTGTGCAAGTGGTGTCTTGTCCTGGTTACTGATCCATCCCCCCCTTCCACGGCTGTTTTGGGTTCCTGCTGACACGGGGCCTGGCATCCAAGCACATGCCTTGTGTCCAGCTGCTCCTCCTCCCTTGCAGAGCCATGTGGGGGTGACACTTAGCTTTTGCTTCTTTCCAGTTAGACCCTGAGCTGTGGGACAGTAACTGCAGGGATCTCTGCCTTGTCACTGGAGACTCATCCTGTCTCATGATCCCACCAACTGCTCTGAGTTGAAACGGGAGCAGATTTCTAATTAAGCACTCACCTTCTTGTGAAATAGTTTCTCCTCTGACTTTCGCTTGTAACCCTTACTGTGCAGTCTGGCTGATTGGCTATATGTGAATCATTAGCTAACTTGAGTATTTTATTATCATGATTGTTTTCAAAAGTATTCTTTCCTTTCCTGAAGCCAGGAAGCCAGATTAAGCTTTGATGCAGCATGCTGGTTTGATTATTGGCTCTCTGGTCACTGTTTCAAGGGGGTCTTGCTCTGACAGCATTAGTGCTTCAGTACCTCCCTGTGAACTTGGATGTACATTCTCACTGAGAATTCCATTCCAGTTTAGAGAGGAGGCCATGAATCTGCTAATGAAAATCATCATTACAATGTGGTTTGGTTTTGGTTTTCTTAATTATTCTTCAGTTTGCCCTGAGGTCTTACATTTAACTCTTGGTTTAATGCGTGAAAGCCAGAGCTCAGTACACTTGGAAGCAATAGCAAAACTTCCACTGACTTGGGTTATATTTGAATTTCAATCCTAAAAAGAGGCTGATATGTGGAGACAATGTCATGCTGGGTGATATGGTATTTTCCTTTTCAATCACAGCTTCTTAGGACACACAGTCCTCCCACTTAATCACTCTTCAGCCCAAATGAGTTTTGAGGTTTTTATTCCCTCCTCTTTTGATTTATTAAAATACGCTTGCATGGATTTTTGTTTGTAATGTTTAGAAAAGTTAATGAATGATACATGCAGAAACTGTGTTTACTGTAGTTATGTTTGATCACTTCCAGGTCTTGACAGCAAAAGAAAGAAAAACTCAGATAGACGACAGAAATAAATTGACTGAGCATTTCATTATTGCACTTCCCATGCTGCTATCAAAGGTACAGTTTTCAACAAAATAAACCTTTCACTGGGATTTACAGCTGTCTTTAAACGTTCTCATTCTGTAGTGCAGGAGTTTATTTTTACTTCCCTGTTGTTTGCTTTGTTTCCATGATGTTCCAGTATTCTGCTGATGCCGAGAAGGTTGCAAACCTCCTGCAAATCCCTCAGTACTTTGATCTGGAAATCTACAGCACGGGCAGAATGGAAAAGGTATCGTGCCTTGTGCAGGAAGTGTGGCTGCTCTCAGGTGTGCCCACTGTCCAGCCCTCCAGGGCTGTGCCTTTGTTCGGCCCATGAGCAATGCAGCCTTGGCTGGGTGTTCTGCCTTTGCTCAGCATCACTGTCCCGCTGAGGGGAAAGCTGAAGTTCTTTTCTGCTCTGCAGCATCTGGATGCCTTACTGAAGCAGATTAAGTTTGTTGTGGAAAAGCACGTGGAATCGGATGTTCTGGAAGCCTGCAGCAAAACCTACAGCATCCTCTGCAGTGAGGAATACACCATCCAGAACAGAGTTGACATAGCCCACAGCCAGCTTATTGACGAATTTGTGGATCGATTCAACCATTCTGTGGAGGACCTACTGCAGGAGGTTTGTTTTCTTAAAATTGTTGAAGTTAACTGCCTAAAATATGCTAGGATAGACTACAGAAAACATTCTTAGCAAGCTGTGAAATCATCCATCTGAAGTGCAGCAGCAGCTATTTCATGATTATTTGGAGCTACTTCTCCCTGTGGAAAGTCCCTTACAGTAGCCATTAAGCCTTCAAATCACTGATGGTGTAAAACAAGACTATGGGACAATCCTGCGTCTGAAAATATAGTTGAGTATTAAAACAGTCCACATAAGAAATTAAGTGGATGAATGGGTGAAAGATGATGAAAAATACAGAGGAAGTTGCATTTACATTAATGCTTGTAGTGATTCCAGTAGTCCCAAATGGCTATGCAGGCAGCAAAATCAAGATTGGATTATGTTTTGAATGGAAGAGAGGATTTAACAAAATATATATAATGGCATAGTAAAAGAGCCCTGGGAAGAGTAAAAGATACAGGTCTGAAACCTGGAAGTACCTAGGATTTAGTTGTAAGACCTTATCCTTCAAAATGCATAAGACAGAATACATTAAATAAGAATAGAAACCATACTCATTTTTTCCTCCTTTGCAGCAATTTTACTTTGTGTAGCACTACTTAATTTGTTGTAATTTTCATGCCTATTAAACATAACATGAGAGCTGCACAGACCTTTTTCTTTGCTTGTAGTCATGCACTGCAGCAGCTACATTTAATTTTTGATATACATTTAGAGAAAGTTAAGCTAAGTCCCTGATTTAGAATGGCATATTAAAGGAAATACTCCTTTTTTTCCCTATTTTTATGTAGCATGCCACATGCAAGCTCACCGTAAATGTGTCTTGTCACATTGCAGAGTAAATAAAAATGTTTGTATAGCTGCAGAAATGTGCATGAGGGAAGTGTGGAAGCTTTCCACAACCCAGAGGAGATGAGGCATCACTGTGCATTCTTTCATAAAATACATGGAGCTTGCTGTCCACCTGTCTGCCATTTTTGGTGTACTTTCTCCTAAGTTTCTGATCAGAACCTGGATCCAGAACCAGTCCAGAATTTATGCTCCATCTCTGCCCACCTGTGTGTGCCAAGGGAATCCTTCCAGCTAATGCCACATTACACCTTAGCCTGGGTTTTTGAAGTTCCTCACCTCCGGCCAACAGGACCAAAACCTGACTTGTGCAGCGAAAAGGGCTGAGGCTGGGCTGCCCCACAGGGGTCCAGCTTCAGAACCACCCGAGCTGTGCACACCCCATGGATGCCCAGCAGCTGAGCACTGGAAGTAGTGACCTTTTAGAGGCCTCTCCCTTCCTGGCCCTGCTCCATAGGTCCCCCTGGCCTCACCCTTTACCCAAGGGGAGACAGAGGAGAGCACTGAGGTGCTGGGATTTATAAATGCCTTCCCAAGAGTCTTCTCAGGAGAAATGGACTAGGAGAGAAAAAGATTTTTCCTGCAATTTTCCTTAATTTTGTTTTTTCTGTAGAACTGCTCTATGACTGCTGTTGAATCAGGAAATCAGTACCTGCTTATTCCCACTCCTTTTCCCTTCACCTCTCTTTACCAGTGGCCTCCCCTTGTGTCCAGTGCAGAAAGCCCTGAAGGATGCCCTGGGGCTGCTGGCAGAGCCATGGGCTCCTCGGGGGGGTCCCCTGCCTTTACACCACGGGGAGCACGGAAAGGCCAGCGAGGCCTCGTGATCCTGTGGGGTGTTCACTGCCAGGAGAGTGGGGCTGAGGCTTTCAGAGAAACACTGTGTCTGACAGGCATCTGGGAAATGGATTAAGAGCCTTAGATCTCAAAGGAAAAGCGAGTGCATGGGTCAGACATGGTACATAAAGATCTGGAGACAGAACCAAGACAAAAGCAGAAGACAAGAAAGAGAATAGCAGTAGCAAGGATTTAAAATTATGGCCTTTGTGATACTCTTTTTAAAGTGATACTTATTTGAATAATTAATTTTAATAAGTCTATTTCATCATTTTAAAGACATTTTAAATTAAAAAATTTGCATACTGGTACCCAAGCAAGTATCCCACTGCTTTATGGCTTCTCTATAATGAGAGAAACATTGATTGACAATTGCATCTGAAGGCAGGAAAATGTCTTAATTGTTAGGCTTTTAGATGGAATAGAAATTATCAAAATGAAATAGAAAAGAAGAATTGTTGCGAGTTGGTTTCTTATTTTAGAAAATTGCTGGGAAAATTAGGGTTGGAAATACCGTACCTTCACTTGATTCACTAAGGGAAGTTGCTGTCTGGTTTGCAGAAAATACTAAAATTGTGTTGTAGCATGTTCATCAGCTGGTGATTAAAGCTGATGGTTCAGTCCTTTTTGTAAAATAAGATAGAACTCAGATTTTGGTCTTCGGAATGATTTCTACTGCTAGAGGATGCTGGTTTGGATATTAACACAGTGATAATGCTGAGTATTGTCAGATGATCTTGCTTATTTTTTAGTGCTGTGCAGTGGTTACTTAAATATTATGGAGTCTACATAAAAGTCACTGGAAAATTTGGAGGCAGTTTTGATACCAGTATAAACCCTTAAGAAGCTGCTCCTGCCTGTGCAGTAATGTACTGGGCTGAACTGCTGGGCTCTCCTCATGGATTGCCTTTCCTTTGCAGGGAGAAGAAGCTGATGATGACGACATATACAATGTGCTCTCCACACTGAAGAGGTTGACCTCTTTTCACAAGTAGGTGGTGTTTTCCCTCACAAATTTGTGATGTTAATTTTGTCCTTTCAGCAAGTATCAGCAGTGTCAGGTGTGGGGAAATGAGAAAGCACATGGCCTGAAATCTGAAGTGGAGATGGAGGAGTTACTGGTGGTGTTTGTCAGTAGAACTGTTTGGGTTGATCTGGCTCCTTGCTCAGTTCGTGCCATGACCTTTGCAGATGGGATTTGCAAGTGGCACCCCCTCCCTTGCACCCAAAGCTCTTACACCCATGAGTAAGTTACTACAGGTCTGTCGGTTATTGAAACATGAACCCAGGCTGGCAGGGAATCTGAATCGTTTATTCAAAGAAACGAGCTGGTTTTATACACTTTTGCAAGGCACAGTTTTTCCTTATATGGTTATTCTCACTACACGACCCATCCTCTGTTGCCACATCAGCAGCATGCTTTCTGAGTGTCCTTCTCTGGGGTGATCAGGCGCTGTTCACCTGTCCATCAGCTTCCAGCAGGCTCCTCTCCGTAGGGGTCTGCCGCGTGACACCTCCTCCCGCCAGGGTCCGGCAGAGACAAGCCTCTCTGTGCTGCCATGTGCTCCTTTGTGCTGCAGTTCTATCTTACCTTTCCCCATAATTCCCCCTTTTTTGTTTTATACAAACAAGAATCACGAAATAGAACACTCTTAACATTAGAACACGTTTGACCCACGGCCTGAACCATACAAGCTCTATGCATTTTGTTCCCTCAGCTTCCCCACAAGCTGAGGATGAAGCCAGAGTAACCAAGGCTGGTTGGACCACTCTTGCAGGTACCCATCATGGACTGGAAACACAAGCATATCCTCACTCCCAGGTTATCTTTTTCTAAGTGAGCCTGCAGTTCACCAAAATGTCATTGGACAGGAGTTAGGTCATTCTGAATAAGATTCAAAAAATTAACAGCATGTAAGGCTTTTGTGGAGGGTATATCCCATCTCTTCACCTCCCCCTTTTTTGTTTTAACAACTGTAACATGAACATTTTTCAACCTACCAAATTTAGAAAAATGTCTAACCTAACTTGCACTTTTCTTACTATGAACAGTAAAATAATACGTGTAATAAAACAACAAGCACTCACTGAGCAAAAATAAGCAAGGTAGTATCTTCAGCTGCTTGAATACCTTACCATCACCCAGAGTCTGCAATCACTGTGGAGTCCCATTTCGCAGTGAGGACTTGGAGAACCTTTTCTGGACAAGATTTCCAAGTTTACCTCAAAAGAGGGTCCAGCTTTTATAAGATCAGATCAGCAAGTCAAAGTGACTTGATTACACTTTTAGGGCAGAAACGCCTGAGTCTGATGGTAATCACTAGTCAGCCAGGGCTAGGGCTTGGCCAGAGCCTCAAGCCTTGACTTGAGAGGGTTTTCTTAAAATACCTACAAGCAAAACTTTATTAATAGAATTAAAGGAATGCATATAGGTAACATTAAATAATTACCTTACAACTAAATCTCTTTATAAAGACTTTATGTATTAATGCTATCTGGATCCAGAAATACACTACAATCACACAGCTAACTTTAATTTTTTTCTAATAGTCATGTCAAAATTTACAGCTTAAAGTTAGTTTTTAACAGAAGCAAAAAAATGTCTTAACAATACCTAAATTTGCTAATTTTCTTTCATAGAATGTATATAAATCCAGGCCTCGGACATTACAATTATATTAACATTAACTCTCTAAGTGGTTTCAAGAGATAACAAGTCCTGAGTCAGAAGCTGTTGCAAGATGAGAGGGTTATGGTCTTTCATTCTAGTGGTAACCTTTTCCACATCAGGGAAGCAGTAAGGTGGGAGCTGTTCTTCTAGTTTCTTCAAGCAGGAAAAGAGTACTTCGAAAAGATGTATCAGTCAATTTCCGCCTGAAAGGATAGCTTACAGATCACAATCACCACAGTAACATGCACTACAAAAAGCAACTAGAACAATACGGGGTGTCACAAGGTGGTGCAGTAAAAAAGCAGTCTTTGAGATAGGGTCCAGGACTGTGGCAACATTCTGAATAACGAAAAGAGAAGAGCTCCACGGACCAGCTGCAGGAACGAAGCCTGCAGCTGCTTTCGCACAAGGCGCTGCAAATGCTGCAGCCTCCCCCAAGGAAGGGGCTAGCCGTCCCCCCCC
>VZTH01011890.1:81140-154920 GCA_013397815.1 Aleadryas rufinucha | reverse complement strand
CCCGCCCCTCCCCGGGCAAGCCCCGCTGCGTGTGGGGAGAAGGGATGCGGCGCTGCCTTTGCCAGTGCTGCCGGACTCCCTGGCCTGTCTGCAGAGAGCCGCGCTCGCCCCGCCAGATCCGCGGTGTTGCCAGCACGGTGCTCACCTCTCGGCTCTGCCCTGCGCTCGCCGGCATGGCGCAGCTCTGCCGTGTGCTCACCTCCGCCTCTCGCCTCTGCCATGTGCTCGCCGGTGTGGCACAGCTCTGCCGTGTGCTCACCGCCGCCTCTCAGCTCAGCTATGCGCTCACCGGCATGGCACAGCTCTGCCGTGTGCTCACTGCCGCCTCTCAGCTCAGCTATGCGCTCACCGGCATGGCACAACTCTGCCATGTGCTCACCTCCGCCTCTTGGCTCTGCCATGTGCTCACCGCCACGTGCTCGCCGGTGCCGCGCACTCGCTGCCACCGCCACAGCGCCGCGCCCCTGTGGCCCCACACGCTGCCCCCCGCCGCGTCTGCCGCTGCCGCTGCACTCTCGCAGAGGGCAAACGGAGAGGGAACACACTTCCAGGAAGGGACCCCCGGCTCCAGCCACTCGCCGCGACACAGCTCCAGCTGATG
The DNA here is from genome assembly GCA_013397815.1 of Aleadryas rufinucha. Taxonomy (NCBI): domain Eukaryota; kingdom Metazoa; phylum Chordata; class Aves; order Passeriformes; genus Aleadryas; species Aleadryas rufinucha. The sequence continues at coordinate 154,319 of VZTH01011890.1, read as the reverse complement.
CCACATGGTGCGGGGCGGCGTGAGCTCTTCTATGGTACCGTCCGGCTCCCTGCCAGGATCAAATGGGTTGGGGGGCGAGGGGCCATCTTCTGGTTCTCTTCCCACAGCCTCGACAAACTTTTGGTCGTTCGCTGGCGGCACAGAAGGGGTCGGCACGACTGCTGCCATGGCACAAGCGTCTTTGTTTGTCCAGTCTCTGGGTGCCACGTGCTCCATGAGCGCTGCGCACACAGTCCTCCACAGACACACAGGCTTTGTCAGCGCTGCGTCACCTTGCGCAACTTGGTCCCACAACGCGTCCCCTAAAGCGTCCCATGTCCCAGGGCCAAAAACTTTGGTATTATGTAAAATGCAGTCATAGTCTTTTGCCCAGAACGAGAGTCTGTTCAAATCTGTAAATTCAACTTTCCCGCCGTGTTTCTTCAAAATCTGTTCCAACATCTCTGTGACGTTTTGTTCCTGGGATATTCCGTCCCCCATTGTTCTCAGCTGCTACCCTCCGTCCTGAGGAAAGGTAGATTGGTGCCACGAGCTTCGTTTCAGCTCTTGGGCTTCTTTTAAGTCTCTGTGTGCTCCGTTGCTCACCTCCAGCTCTGCAGGGATTATTTGCTGGCCAGCTTTCCTGTTTCTTTCAGCAGCACTTCGAGTTCCGTGGGGCTCGCCGACGGACGCACAGTTAGGCGTATAATAAGTTCCTCACACAGGGCACCATTTGTCAGTGATTGAGACATGGACCCAGACCAGCAGGGAATCTGAATCGTTTATTCAAAGAAACGAGCTGGTTTTATACACTTTTCCAAGGCACGGTTTTTCCTTATATGGTTATTCTCACTACACGACCCATCCTCTGTTGCCACATCAGCAGCATGCTTTCTGAGTGTCCTTCTCTGGGGTGATCAGGCGCTGTTCACCTGTCCATCAGCTTCCAGCAGGCTCCTCTCCGTAGGGGTCTGCCGCGTGACACCTCCTCCCGCCAGGGTCCGGCAGAGACAAGCCTCTCTGTGCTGCCATGTGCTCCTTTGTGCTGTCACGTGCTCCTGCAGGCACATCCCATAGCCTGTAACCCAGTTCTATCTTATCTTTCCCTATAAGGTCCTGCTCCCCTGTGTGACACAGTCAGGGCACAAGGGACACTTCTCTGCCACAAACCCATGCTTTGGGCCTCAGCTTAGGAGAGTCTGCAGGAAGCTGTTTCTCAATGCCTTTGAGCTACTTCTCCTCAAAGTTATAGAATTAATTAGTAGTGGCAATAATAATAATTAATAGTTTATGGTGAGAGCCTGGTAGATGCATTTTCTTCCTGAAGTTGAATTGTTGGCCAAGTTTCCCTCTGTGGATTGCACAGTATCTCCCTCACCAGGCACAAACCAGCTTTTGAGGTTCCTGCTGCTCTCAGACCTACAGGCACCCTCAGCACATGCAGAGCAACCTGGAGAACTTCACTGGAACTGTGAATTCTGGAGCACAGCACAAAGGCCTGATCTTCCCTTTATGAACTGCAGGAAGCATTTATTCCTGGTCAGCATGAGAGAAAGCTCCATGTGCAGGTGGCTGAGAGCCACAGATCATTTGTTCCTTACCACAGTGTGGGAGAGGACTTTCCTTCTGCCAGCTCTTCTATACAACTGGGTTTTTTACAGCTTTGTGATTTCATTTCTCTCTCTGTGCTTAGACTTCACTTATCCCGAATCCTGTATTGGATCACTGTCTGAAATGGTTCTGCAATCTCTGCTCTTTATTGCCATTCAAGGAGAGTCCCACAAAGATCATTAAATCGTTACTAATTTCCACAGTGCAGCAGGCTGACACATGTGCAAATTAGGTTTGCAATCTCCTCGGTAACACACTGGAGCCACTTTTGCCTTTCCTGAGGAGACTTGGGGAAAGCTTTACTTCACATCCAAGAGAGAAGCACAGATCTTAAGGCTTTCCTGAGAGGCTCCCATTTATATTTTTTCCTTCAGGGTTCCAGGTCTCTTAGAGTTAATTCAGACCATAAAGAATAACACACAAATCAGGGTTGGGGGCCTCTACTTTCACCTTCAAAAAAACAGGAAAGAGCAAAGGATCAGAGCTGAAGAGCTGCAAAACAACTAATGTTATCATTTTTCCGTTGATTGGTTATTTATGACTGTAGTTCAGTAGGAATTTCTAATATCTGCTTGCATATAAAGAAGTAATGAGATCTTCATTACTGTCTTGAATGTTATGTGTGATGTGATCTCTTTGTGATGGGAAACAATTACACCATGTGAGCCAGAATTTCTGCTGAACCTTTAGCAATGAAAGAGGATCTTCAATTCAAAATGCATGTGGAATGTTCTGTCTCAAAGCACAGTGGCTGTGGTCTTGACTATCATTGTCAGGGAGTCAAAAGAAACTAAATCAGGAGATCTCCTGAATGGGCACTGATAAAATGGTGCTGGGGCTTTGAGAAGAAACAAGTCCCTGTCTTCTTCCAGTGAGAGAAACTCCAATGTACCTTATCCATGCTTTTGTTCCATTGCTTCATACTTTAAGAAAAAGCAAGGTGGAAAATACAGGGTGTAAGGGATTATGAGAAAAGCCTTCCAGACCGAAAGGCTTCTATACTGGGATTTCCCAAGCCTGAGCTAATCCTCTTTCTGAGAGGGCTGTGACAGCAAAGGGCTCACAGCATTTTTTGATTCATCAGAGCAGGGATATCAGTGTATCAATACAAATTAAATTCATCACTACAAAGTTTTCTTCCACATTTTCAGAATACAATAATAAATTTTCTTGAGATCTTCTGAGCAGAACTCCTGGAGTATCCACTTGGGGTATTTTTTGCCAGAATCTCACAGCTACTCATAGCATTTAAGTACGTGGAGGCGATTTTTTTATATTGACTCCATTGTAATTCAGTTGAACTTTCACACGACATGTGAGTGCTGGAGCAGTTTGTATGCTGCAAAATCTCAGCATCTTTTATTTACTTACTTCAGTAATCCAGTGCAAGACACATCCCAAGCATCCCCTCCGTTCCCTGGATGTGCCTGTTGGTTCTGCCTTGCATGGAGGATGTTGTTTCACAGCGTTGGAATCATTGCCCAGTAGTCCTCAGAGATGATACAACATTTGCTTCGTTCCCACCTCCACAGTGACTCTGCAAACCCACAGGGACTATCAGAACTCTGAGATAAAACCAGTGTGTATCAGGGTCAGTGTGATCAGTCAGGACGCTTCCCAGACAGATAAATTCATGGTCACATCATCTCTTCCTCATAGAGAAACTCTTTGCTTGACTTTTTTCCCAGTAGTTGACCAGTGCATCCCTCAGACTAAGTTACTTAGAAGTTTGTTATATCCAGAAGAAGTAGAAATTACAATTAAATGAAACCTCATTAGAGAAATTAGACTCTATCAGTAGCAAAGCCCAAGGCACAGCTTCCCTCTCTTTGTGCCTCTTGAAGAAGTGAAGCAGTTTGGTGGGTGGAAAGGTCACCTCTTGGAAAAGAAACTTTTCTAAGCTGTTTTTTGCCACACTTTGAGAAACACTGTGAAACTGGTACCTTTACCTCACCTGCCTCTTGTCTGGCAGAAATGTGCCCCAGCAGACAGGGCTGTCCATAAGGATTAAAAGAAACCTTGGTGAAATACTAGGGCTTATTTTCTGTAATTCCTTCCATGTCTGACATGGAAGGAACTAAGGGAAAATTGTGTGTTGTGTGAATTTTCTTCCTGGGAGCCTCTCTGCCAATCGAAACTCTGTGGAGAACTGTGGTGTCCAAGGTACCTTTATAACTATGGTTTTGTTGGCTAAGTAGCTCAAAAGGGATAAAGAGATATCAGAATATGCCTAACTGGAATGTGGAAGCTCTGCTTTAAGGAAGTTTCTGTTGGAAAGCCGTGTGTAACTTGGGGAGAGTTAGCACTGAGCCCTTCCTGAGCTCAGCTGTAGGGCCAGGCTGAGGGCAGGGAGCTGTGTCCCCAGCTGTGGGGGCATGGCCCCTGTGCCGGCTGCCTGACGGGGAATTTCTGAGCTGAAAAGGCAGGAATGAGACAGTTTTTCCTTTCATATTCTCTGTAGGATAATCTGTGCTGATATCTGTCTCTGCACACCAAGGAGACTTTAGTGCTTTAATTACAGTGCTGTAATTAAGGAGATACCACTCTGCCTTGCTGGCAGTCTTGTGATTTATGGAAGCAGCATCTCTGTGCTTAGTATCACCAGTCAGGGGCAGCTCTCTGGCAGCCTCTAATTTATCTATGAAACATTTTATTTTAGCACCTCAAAGACCATCTAAGTACATGAAATATTTTTACACTTTTTATATTTTTAGTTCCAATTTTTTTTTAAGTTTTCCTATTCTTCTATTCATGAATTTGAACTGGAAGTCAAGGTGCATCCTAGCTTTAATGGCACAGCCCTGGAGTGCTCAGTGCACTCTGATGGTTATGTTTTTGTGAAGCTCTCACCAGTGACATTTTCCAGGGCTAACACGCTCCAGTGTGGGAGGTGTTTCATGGCAGGGCTTCCAAAAGGACCTGAGCACTCCCAGTCCTGAGTTCAGCCTCTGTCCCTTTTGGAACTAGGGAGTTATTCCTTCTGGCTGAGCAGGGCAGTTACTGATTTAACCCAGGGCAGGCACAGTGGGAGGGAGGAGTGAGCTTGGCTGGGTGATCCAGGGGCTGGGATGTGTCAGATGCAAGAGGCTGCTGCATCCAATTGAGACTCCCAGTTGAGTCTCAGTATCCCTTCTTCCAGGTGAGTATTTTAATCAGTAAGTTTCTGATTATTCTGAGCTGGCTTGCTCTTTTATAGACGTATTATAAACTGTTTCAAATCATCTTGCTTTATTTCCACTGCAGAAAAAATGTTTTAAATTTAAATTTGCTTGCTGAGACCGTATTTTTGTCTTTCAGTCAACCTGATGTTTTTCAGTTTCTTCTGTATTTCTCATTTCTCTATTAAAAAGCTGTTTCTTGAGCTGTTGAGTTCTGTAAGGCTGTAGAGTATTTGTTCCTAATGTCATTTTTATTCCTCTCACTGGTGAAATCAGGTTGGTGCATCGGAAATGTGGAACAGTGAGTGGGGTGGCACCACCATCTCTGTCTCATGTCCATGTGTTATTATATTGTCTCACTTCAGATATTCAGGATATTTAATATCTAGTGGTAATGTGTATTGTTTTTCAAATACAGTAGAAAAATACACAATTTTATTTTGCTTAAAGGCATTTTTATTCAGTAGATATTGATGGAGTTTGGCTGTAGTTTCTGCTGCAATGCCAGGGAAGGGTTTTCTGGAGTTCTGTCAATGTTTCCAAAAGAGGAAAGATAACTTAGAGAGAGAAGGAGCAGCTACATTTAAGCCTTTATAGGTGTGTGGTATGGAGAGAGTTTATCTCATCCCTACAAAAATCTCATGTAGTGAAACATTTTCCCTGGATTATCAGAAAGCCTGACCTGTGCTTTTAGCATGGAGTGAGCTGCTGTGCAGCTGCCTGCTCAGCTGTGCAAACCAGCAAAGCTCTGGGGGCTGGGGGTTCTGAGGAACACAACTAATCCCTCTTTATTTCCTCTCGTTCCAGTGCTCATGATCTCACCAAATGGGATCTGTTCAGTAACTGCTACAGATTGCTGAGAACTGGAATTGAACACGGAGCTATGCCAGAACAGGTACCCTTAACAGCACCTGCACTGCATCACTTGGCTGGCCCAGGTTCTCAAGAGTCTGCTTGTTCAGAAATTCAAAAGTTCAAAGCGCTTCAGTGATGTAGGAAAAACAGAGTTTGGAATGAAATTTATGGTGGAGTCAAGGGCTGTGTGGGAGGTGGAAAACCTTGGATTCTGTGATTTTTGAGCTCTTTCCCTCACCTTTCTCATCTCTAAAGTTGGGAATAGCTAATGTTCCTGGCTCTGAAAAGCAGTGCATCAATCCTGATGTTTACTGAAACCCAACATTGTAAGCCTTGGCTGCAATTAGAATTATCACAAATGGTTACTGTGCATTGAAGGTAAGGTGGAAGCTTATGAAAACCAGGAAACTAGAACATCCTGGTGGAGTTCTTTTAGTGAGCACATCTTGAACTTTGTTCCCTCAGAGTTCAGGTTTTGTTTCTCATGGGTGAGCACAGGAACCATCTCATATTCTCCCATGATTCCTGTTTAAACTGCAGAATTCCTGCTTCAGCATTTAAGCACATTTTAAGTTTTGATTTGGTTTCAATTAGAAGCCAGTTGTTAATTCTAGCTCAGCTTCATTTAGAAAAAAGAAATTCGGATGAAATTCTGAATAAGAATTTTGTAGAAAGGACCCTAAGAGGAGGCATTGCCACAGGGTGTGAAAGTCCTGGCTTTGAGCTCTGGGACCTTCTGCTCTCTCTGCAGCTTCATGCTGGAGTTGTGCTACCTGGAGGGACAGGGCTGCAGATAAAACCTGTCTGTGCAGCTGCCAGCCATCTTCAGTTTCTGGGTCTGACAGTGTGTGGCTCTCCAAATGCCTCCATAAGCTCTTAGGGGAAAGGTCCTGAAATCTGAACTCTGCTCAGTATTTCTTCCTGCAGGCCACCCTGAGGAGTTTGGCAGTTGTAGCACCCAATCTGGATTTGAACTGTTCAATAGACACCATGGATGCTTTTCTGGGCACCGTGGATATGGCCCTGGTCTTCTCCATGGGACCAGTTGTATTTTCTCCCTTTTTTTAGCATTTGGGCTACATGTTCATATGACAGTGGAACAGATTTCCAGGCTGTTTAGTAGTGAAGCCAGGTTTAGAGGTATTTTAACAGATGCTTTTGACCTGAGAGGTGTAGATGCTGGCTTGTACCTCTGTCAGGCTGTATATCCCCTCTTGCTGTACCCCAGTGCAGTTTTCTGGTGTTTCCCAGCATTTACACAGTATTTTTTCACCTCTAGTAGGCTGATTTCTTATTGCACCAAACCAACCAAGGAAAAACATGATACCCTTGAAAACAGAAAGTGCTACCTAAGAGCTGCTCTTGTCTTTTCACCACAAAATGCATGGTAGTTTTTCCATAGCCCTCCTGCTGTGCCTGCTGTTTGCAGCGTGCTGGGATCCTGTGTGTTCTTGTGTTACAGATCGTTGTCCAGGCACTGCAGTGTTCCCACTACTCTATTCTCTGGCAGCTGGTGAAAATCACTGAGGGCTCCCCTTCCAAAGTAAGTGGGCATTTGATCATACTGATTTTACTGACAGAACACAACTTACCTAAGAACGTGTTTGTTACACCTGATTTCTTTGTAACTTCCACTCCTGCCATCATTTGTTGTCATTTATAACACATAAAATGTTGACATTCAGATTTGTTCCATATTTCAGGATCTGTTTAACACCATGCATATGTCTAAGCAATGCAAATAGTCTTTATCAGGATTTTATAGCAGCTGATTATTATATTTTTATTGCTGAGGATAATTAATGCACTTTATTGTGAGTACTGCAGTTTGCATGGCTGATAAGGAATGTTGACATGAACAGCTGTGAGCAGTACTGTTGATCTATTGACCACAGATAGCTTTATCTTTATTTGTAGTTACCTTGCTTATCCTCTATTTACGCCTTTTATGTTGCAATGGAAATGGCAGGGCACTGGCAGTAACTATTGCTAATAAAAAGCAAATGCACACAAAGTATAGTGCAGTCAGGACAAGGTGACTTGTGACTTTTCCAGGACCTTTCCTTAGCTCTTTTCTCAGTCAGAGGCCAACATCCTGTTTTTTCAGAGCTTTTTTAAAACTAATACATCAAATTAAAATGGTATGAAAACTAAAGTAATAATTGTACTTCCCCATCAGCATCGAAAAGAAAAAGATGTTATACTGAAGTGCTACTCAAATAAGCATTTTATGCATAGAAAAGTGATAAAAATACCTTGTAAATTCTCTGAGTTCTTTTGAATACTGACATGAACATTTAGAAGTAGCTACTAGAAAAAGAAGAATAATTGTTATTCTTTAGTCTGGCTTTTGTTCCCATTTTCCCCTCTCAGCCTCTTTCTCATTAGCATGCTGGTAGTGCACAATACTGCATCTTGGAACTCAGAAAACTGAATCCGTCCCATTTGTTTTAGATGAATGCAGAATCTGATCACAGGACAGCATCTCAAGTCCTCTGCTGGCAGCACTGTTCTCCTCAGGGAGGATGTCCCTGTGACAGGAGAGGCTGAGTTCCTGGGAGGAGATGCAGGAGGCCGTGCCCTGCTGCAGCCCTGGGTGCACAAACACCGGTGCTTGCACCCACCTCCTTCCAGCCCTTCCCTGGCAGGAGAGCTGGGCTGCTGGGTCCCGGCGGAGCCGAGTGCTCAGAGCACCTGGGCGCTGGCTGCAGCACCTTCATTCCCTTTTCCCCACCTGCTCTGGGCTGCTGGGCGTTGCTGGGGTTCTCACCCACTCCTGAGGGCTCCAGCAGTCCTGTGCTCCTGCCTGCTGGGCTCGGCCTGGCCTTGCCTTGCCCTGGGGGCAAATGCCCAGACACAGAGGAGCGTTCGGAAGAGTCTCATCACCCTTCACTGCGTTTCTCCATTTCTGGGAACAAAATACAGTAAACTGCTGCAGTATAGCACAGGTGGTGCAGGGATAGCTGTCAGCTTTGCTGGAAAAAAGTTTCATGTGTTCTTGTGTCTCAGTTACAGCAAAAGAAATGTACTTAACCATAGCCTCCAGCTGGGGGTTAGCATACAGCCTCTCTCTGCATGGAGCATAGTACAGACTTTGCATTTTGGTGCTCAGGCATTCGTGTGGCTGCTGTTACAACGTGGCCATGATGGCCCAGTTAAACTGAAAGAGAAAAAAACCTTTATTTATTTCAGTGGCTGAGGTTTTCTTGTAGACAAGCTTAGTGCAACTGTATGGCTTTGCTTACTTTTTCAAAACAGGTTGCATTTGCAAGAGATGTCTTTTCATGAGGTGAATGCAGAATAGCTTTGATCTCTCCTGTATTTCAAATCCTGTTATGATTCATGTTAGACATAATGTAGTTCATAGGAGTGGAAAGGAAAAGAACTCTGAAGGGTTGCTCCAGAATGGCCATGCCAAATACAAGTCAGTTTGGCTTTGCCCCATGAAAATCATAATTACTGTCACCTAGAGAACTCTTAGCAATTTGTTGTTTGGGGTTCCACCCCAGCCTCTACAAAATAATGAGTTTATGCATGCTTAGTTCCAGGGAAGCCCTGCATTAGTGCCCTGCAGCTCTTCAGAGTGGCAGCAGCCTCAGCTGAGGGTAAAGAGACAACCACAGAGCTGCTGTGGCTGGAGCACTTTGCTATCAAACTTTCCACTCCAGTTTGTTCACTGTGAAAATAGATCTGATCTGCACCGTGTCTGGCATTTCATCCACTGGGAAATAATTTTGCCCGTGGTTGGTTTATGCTTGGAAATTGGTAGACATTAAAGGGCATCACTTGTAAGGTGTAAGTAGACAAAGGCATTAACACAGGCATCTCAGAATGAAAAACAGTGTATTTCATGAGTATTTTTTAAGTATTCAGGCTTTTACAGGAGCATTTCTGGCACAGCAGTTTAACAGGTAGGTCCGTGCAGGTTTCTGGGGCTGCTCTGCTGTATCTAGAATGATCTCAGGGCAGAGAGGGCTGACGGTGTGTAGCCTCAAGTGGCATCTTTGGTAGACCAATGAATATAGCTGTAAAAAGTAGAGAGACTTTTGGACTCACAAGCCTTTCAGGTTTGAGATAAAAGCAGAAGATTACAAAGCAGAAGACAAGCTGAGAGCAATCCCTTGGTTTCTATTTAGATACAAAGCAGGTAAACTCTCTGACCAGCAAGGAAAAGGTTGTTGGTACCTATAGAGGGGTGAGAGCAGGGAAAGGAGAGGCAATAAGAGTCAGGAGGAGGATTAGTGGGGAAGGAACGAAGATAAAAGATGAAAATGGAGAGAACAGAATTTATAATATGTCAGAAAACTAATCTTAAGTCTTTGTTTTTCTGTATCCCATAGATTTATGAATTTTTGCTCCCAGGCTCATGTTTCAAAGATGATTTTTTAGCTTTTCCATGAACAACCCGGCTGAGAGATCAGAGATGGAGGGATTGATTTGTAAGAAATGTTCATCTGCTGCCAGCTGGGTCATTTGTGTGACTCCATGCTGGCAGTAGTAGCTGCTCTGTTTCACCTCGTTAGGTCCCATTTAGGCAGTCAATGCACAGGATAAGGTATATGAACACTCTGACGTTGTAAGTACAGGAATAAAAGGTGGAAACAAGTACAAGTATCTTGGCAGTCTTACATTTGTTATTCAGATGTGCTCTGCATCCATCAGGTGTACCTTTTACTGCAGGGAGTTTGCAGGTGGGATGGGGAATTCTGGTAAGATTTCCTTCAAAGTGAACTCTCTGGCTACAGTTCAGAATTTCTCAGTAATTTTTGTATCTTGTATTGATTCTTTGGTGGAGTCATACTTGACAACCAGAGGCATACACTGGGAGTAGAATCAATTTGGGATGAAGTTATTTTATGTCTGATGTTCAGATGGCTCTCCAAAAATACAGCCCTGTCCTGAGAGAACTGCCCTTGTTTGGGAACGGTCCTGGGCACGATGCCCAAGGCAGGGCACATGAATTGCTGTACGAGGGATACCTCACACTACAGCTCTTGGGCATGTCCTGGATCATGGCTCCCTACCTGAACCAGGTGAGTTGGGCTGGAGCCTCCATGTGTGTGGCAGGAAAAGCTGAACCCTTGTGGTTTAAATGAAATTAGGACCAAGTCAGCTCATTGATTTATTAACAGCACATAATTGACCTACAGCCAGTGCAACACATCTCCAGGATAACTATCAGCTCTACGGAAGACAGGACCACTTCTGTAATGTTAATGAACACCTACAAATTCCAAACTGCCCTTCAGCTGGTCACAGGTTACTGAAGTCCCCTCCCCGAGACACAAAGAGCTCTTGTTTGTCCAGGCTGTTACCAGGAGGGTGCTCTGCAGGTTGCCCCTCACTGTGCAATATCATTTGTAAATAGAGCTACAGGGAGTGATATCAGCATAAAAATGTATCAAAGACATTTTAGCAGAAGGGTGATAATTAATGATTATTTGAATTATTAAGAAAGTCCAAATTCTCTGCCCAATAACAAAGACTTCACCAGTTAAATACAGCAGAGAGTTGGGGCAGAGTTATTTTAAAACACTTTTTCAAGCTAGCCCATGGAGGAAAGGGTGTCCTGTGGAGTCATCTTGGTGTCTAAAATGGGAATTGATTACTGAAAGGAAGGTTGCAGCAGGTAAGGATGAAATGTGTAAGCCTTGAAATATCCCCAATGCTATGCTTTAACCTGTGGGGTCCCTCTGTCCCTGTTCAGTGGAGGCTGAGGCCGTGTGGGCTGTCGGTGCAAGCTGCTGCTCTCTGGGGTAACCAGCACTGATGGCTTATCCTCCGTAGCCTGGGGGAGCAGCCTGTTGCAGCCTGGAGGAAAACTCTTCCTCAGGTGAAAAGGGCTTTGAGGGGGGTTCCAAAGGAAACTGGTAATTTCTCCCCTGGAGTTCTCTCACCTGTCAGTGTGGGGAGCAAGTACAGTCCTGAGGCAGGAGACTTGGGGATCAGAACAGACACTTGTTTCCATCTGCACTTCTTCAGCCATGTCCCAGGTGTCCAGGACATTGTGCTGTGCACTGTATGTGTATGTACTGAGAAGGAAATATTTGCAGAAAAATAGGGTCCTAAAACTTAGAACAGTAAAGATAAAGCATGAAGAGAGCAAACATTGAGAGGCAAGACAGAGGTCAGCCAGTTGTGAGTGAGCAGCAGCCAGAGCAGCCAAATGCATGGCTATGAGAGTGTGATTAGTGGGCAGAGGACTTAGGAGAGGGGATTTTAAACGGGATTTAAAGAACAACGTGGTGACTTGGTGACTTTTCATGTTTATATGGGCACGATGACAGAAGGCACAAAAAGCTGAAGGGAAGAAGAGTCACAAGGTGCAAAAGGTTTGACTGTGTTCCACAGTTGGTTGGAAGCTGAGGGCTCTTCAACACTGCGAAGTTGAGGTTAATACTGCAAATAATAAGTACTTTAGAGGAAAAGCAGTGAGCACATAGGGAGAAGAGGATGGGGTTTGGGAGGTGAACATAGCAAAATCACAGCATTTTAAAATTACTTCAGTGGAAAGAAACCAAGCTTTAATTTAAAGGTAGAAAGTAGCTGAAGAATTGTGGACATGGGTCTTTTGAGCACCCTGGTTTGGGTTTGGGTGGTGACACAGCCTCCAGTCCTTGCTCTCAGCAGCTTGTTCTTGTTCCTGCCCTGGAGCAGTTAAACTGCAGGGTTGTGACCCCGTGGTTTTGTCTAACAGCCAACAGGATGGTAAAATGGTTTCCTGTCAGCTTTTCTGCCGAAGGCAGATCAGGTACTCGCACCTCGAGAGCCTGGGCTGTGCACCCTGGAATGCTCAAAGACTTGGAAATCTAACTCATTTTTTTCTTCCCATTTTCTCTGTTGAAAAAAATCCCCACTCTGCAGTAGTCTGGGGATTTCTCCAAGCTCAGAAGAGTTCCAGATGGCTCCATTGCACTGTTCAGTTGGGCTTTCTCCTGCTGTCTGTAACTTTTCAACATGAATCTCTATCATGCTGTGCTGTCAGGAGAGAGGGTAATAAATACCATGTACCTGCCTGTTAGTCACTTTGACAGAAGGAAAAATGGGAGACACACTCATTCCCTTTCTAACCTGTATGTAGGCATTTTCATAGATTTTAGTTTCTCTGTTGAATTCATGGACATTTGAATTCAAGGTAATGGTGATAGAAAGTAGAAAGCTTGGAAGTGGTTGTAATCCCAGTGTTTGAAGGGGTAAATCAGGTGATTGTGTAACAGTGAACTGAGAAGCCTGGCATCAGTCCTAGGTGGAATCTTGGAGTGAGAGATCGAAAACACAGTTGGTACAAGGCTGAAGGGCTGAGGGCTGTGATTGGAAGAAACACATCAATTTGTTGTTGAGAAGATTGCATTTTTGACTGAGAAGAGAACCAACTGATACACCGGTGTCTGTGAGACATTAATACCACATTGCATTTCAGGTGCATGCTTGGATTTAATGTAGCTCATATTCAATAGCTCAAAACTGATGCATATATTAAAGAAAATTTGTAGGTGAGCAATCCTCACACAGTGGAATAGTTTCTGGTGCTTTCCAGGAGAGATCTGTTCTCTGCTAAAAAAAGGGTCATTTTTATCAGTCATCTGGGAAGGCACTGAAAATGGGGATGATATAGATCAATTGGTGAACAAAATACAATTTAGAATTTAAAAAAAGAAGCCTCTTATTGCTGCCAAATGGAAGGCTTCTATCCAGGAAAAAAGAGGGGTGATTAGTGGCAAGTTGTGGATTAGAACAGAGCAGAGCTGTGTTACAGCTTCTGTAAGGGCAGGGTAATGCAGTGGCACAGGGGAGCCATGGCTGCATCATCAGAGAAAAACTGATCAGGAATAGGAAGGTGAGGGAGTGCCCAGACTTTCAGTGTCCATATCAGCAAATCCCACTCACTCCACTGGAAATGATGAGAGGTTCAGAGCTTTGGAGCACTCGGGGTGCTCGGGCACGCTGGCACTCCTGCCTTGTGCTGTGAACCAGCACAGGGAGAACAGATGGACCACAAAAAGGCTCTGCAGTAAACACAGAACAACGAGAGCTCGTGGCAGGAAGCATAAGAAAAGCTAAAACCAGAACTGAGACACATGGACTGAACAGCCAGCGTCAGTAAAACATTCCAGCAAGGAAAACACTGCGTGTGCATTGTGTAGGTTCTTCACGTTTGCTTGGAGGTTGTTCTGCAGGACAGTCTCTCTTCCACATGGAAGCTGATAGAGCTTATCCTGGGGGAAGGTCTGCAGAGCATGGGCCAGCCATCCTGCTCTGAGTTCATCTCATTTCATTTAATTTGTTTTCCTCTTGGTGGTTGGTTCATCATCACTGTGAAACCAAGGGACTGTTTCTGTGTGTGTTCTCTTTGAATACCTTATTTCTTTCACAGCTTCTTGTTGAATGTATGAAATCATCACCATTTCTTTATTTTGCTTCCTCCTAGAAACCTCTTGTTAATTTTTATATACTTTCTTTTTTAATGTTTATTCCAGGACGACTTGTTGGTATTGAGGAAAACTGTGAAATCCTTCCTGGCTGTCTGCCAGCAGTGTCTATCAAATGTCAACACTCCAGTCAAAGAACAGGTAAAGGAAATGTCTGTCATGCTCTTAGAAAAGCGTGAGTGTTAAATTGGAGTAAAACTCAAGACAACACTACATCAAACTTAAAGTAAAATCGTCTGTGCTCCTGTCTAAATAAACCTGAACAAACAGCCCAGAAGAGCAGCTGAATTAACAGCACTGACAAAGCACAGCTCATGACAAATTAACTTTTGATTAACAGTAAGGAAGGATTACCTGCATGCTCAGGCTCATTTCCAGTCCTTGTGACTCCAGGCATCCAACTCAGTCACCTCAAATGAAAGACTCCTCCTGTAGACAGTGGATTAAAAGATGGAAATAGGCACTGCTGGAGGGTGACTGAGACCTCAAGTGGGCTGAATTATAGAAAGTTTTTTTGTTTGTTGGGTTTGTTGAAATAATTTAGTCTGTCTCTGCAGGACACAATAGCTGGTTTGTTAGCTGAGGTTATGTGACTGTACACTGATTTATGTCAATGACATTTTATTTGTCTACAAATGGCATTTCTATCAGACCTCCCCAGATTTTGCAAAGACTATAACTAATAACTGGCCTGTGGTTTTTTGCCTGTGGTATTTAAGAGATAATACTTAAAAGACAGTTTTATTTCTTTGAAAGATAGCTCTGCTTGGCATTTACTCTCTGTTCTGCAGGTTGCTAAATATAAACATTAAATGCTCAGAGACATCAGTAGTTTATGTATTTCTAAAAGACTTGTGTGCCATTGGCTTCCAGCAGATTTTACTTTAGTAATTTTTTTTTAATATTCAGAGTAGTTACTCTTGGCATATTGTATTAATATTATACAATGTGAAAATACCTTCTAGCTTCATGCAAAGACCTCCCTTCCAGCTCAAGCTGGACCTGACGTCCTTCCTGCTTCAGCAGATGGCAAATGTTCCTTCCCATTCCTGCAGTGGGTTTGTTCTTGGGGTGTATTAACATGGATTTGTTCTCTTCTTACCAGTGGCCACAATGTTTTTTTCATTGATAATTTAAACTTTCTTTAGAAAGCTCCTTTGCAGTTCCCAGTTCTGGGAAATTTTTCAAGCCTCAGCCAGACAAACCTCTGCCCACCCAGGCCCGGAGAGAGCGAGTGTCCCAGGCAGAGTAGGCTGGACTGGAGACTCCAGGGAGCCCTTCCAGCTGACTCTTCTATGATTTGCTCTCGTTTTCTTCCTTAAAAAGTATATTTCTGTGGGTGCAGGACTGCTACTTCTTCCTTTTGTTTTACTGGATTTTTTTGGAGCATTATGTGCAAATTGCATTGTCTCTCTACCATACTTGATCCTTACTCCAGACATTCTTTCCAGACAAAGCTGATGTCCATATCAAAGGAAGGAAAAATTTATTAAGTATTTAGAGAAACAGGACTGAAACGTTTCAACTTTTCCATGGGTGTTTGAGGGAAATAAATATCCTGTGACTGAGTCCACTGCTGCCTTTATATTGGACAGAACACTGGCAGTGCATTACTCATCTGCTGTTTTTTAGAGGTCTGCATTAGGAAGAGCTTCAGTTCTATTGAGTATCAAGGGAGTTTAGAGCAGGTGAGATCATCACTGGAATGAATCACAGCCTTTTGGATCGAGGGGAGAAAAATCCCAAATAGCAACATCTGTCCTCAAGGTCTCAGCAGAACAGAGTTTACAATGATTTGCATCTGTTCTTGCCTGAGTGTAGCTCATTCAGATTTTGTAACATACTCCAAGAAACAAGGGAGCTACTGGGAAGTTCAGCACTTACAGATTTTATGTTGGAAGTTTGTAAAGTTTTCAGAACCTGATGGTAAAAATAGAGATGCTGTGATTGAAAAGGCCTCTGAAAGGTGCTGAATGTGATCAAATGCTGGCTGTGACACCCCAGCAAAAGCCATTGGGGGGCAAAATAGTGTTATTGCCATGCAGGAATGAGCCCTTGGAAGAAAGGAAGGTAGTGACAGCTGCCTTCTTTCCAGTCTCTGGTAATGAGGGTATAATAGTAATGAGCATAAATCATGGACAGTTCTGCCCAGGTTGGCTTTTGTCTGGATCTGAAAGCTGTGCAGACAAACTTGGTTCTTTTTTTGCAAGACTTGTTGAAATTCTGCAAGAATTTCCTTGCTATGGCTGTTTGTCTGTATTTTTGGGGTCTGACAGTGACTCAGCTTGAATTTTCCCTCAATGTTGCTCATGTTTTCACTTGTTTGATTTTTTTGACTGTTTATCAAAAGAGGCATGTTTTCTTTAGTACAAATTTGGCTGCAGGCCTTGGATCAGAGGTAGATTTAGAGTTGTTTTTGTAGAGAAGAAATGGAAGCTTAACATGGATCATCCAGGACATGGAGAAGGTGATAACCACAGCTCCTGACTTGGAACCAAAGGCACAGCATTCCAAATTAGAGGGAACCCTTATGGAATACTTTTCACAGCACACAAATAAGAGAACAGTTTAAGAAGCTGTTAAATAATTGCAGGGGATATCTGGAAATTAGATCAATGGTGTTTTATGTTTTCCTTACTTGACTTTTCACTGCATTCATTCTCTTTTGCCTTTCAGGCTTTCATGCTGCTCTGTGATCTCCTGATGATTTTTAGTCACCAGCTGATGACAGGAGGTCGAGAAGGGCTCCAGCCTTTGGTGTTCAATCCAGACTCAGGCCTCCAGTCAGAACTTCTCAGTTTTGTGATGGACCACGTGTTTATTGACCAAGATGATGAAAATCAGAGCATGGGTATGTTTAGCTTTTTTTCATAACAGACACAGAAGAAAGAAGAAAATGGAATTTTCTTATCAGTTTGTTCAGATGTTTTCAGAAGTATTCCTACTTTATTTTTGGAAGGTCTCTGCTCTGAAGTTTCTTATATAAGTTGTGGATTATGCTTTTATTAGATGATAACTATATTTAAGGTTTTATCTGTGTAGTTTATTTTTCATTCACAGAGTGAAGTCTTGCATAGGGACTTGACACTTCTGGCATTGCCATTCAGTGTTAATGCTCCTTACAACTGGATTTTACTTCTGTTGTTCAGAGCCATTGACTGCACATCTGAAAATCCAAGGCATGCAGAAGTACTGGTGCTTCTAATTTTTCTTTTGTTAAATATTTATAGCCTAATCATGTTAATGGAGCCTCTCTGAATGTCCTGCATTTGAGAAGTTAAGCAAGAGCATTCAGCAGGTGTTCACTGTGGCCTTTTGCAGCCTAAAGGAAATAAATTACTCAGTTCCATGTGGATTATATTCAGGATCTCCTCGGGACTGTGGAGAGCAGCCTTGGTCAGTGGTGTGTCATGTTCCTAAACTTCCCTGGAAGTTTTGAAGTAGGCAGGACTCAAGAATTACACCTTTCATTTTAGCTTCTTCTCCAACAATCCTTCTTACTCCATGTTCAAGAATGTTTTTCTGAAAGCTCCCCTTTGATAACGTGTTTTTAGAACTTAACAGCTACTTACAAACATTCTGTTGTTGATGGTGCTTTCAGAGGGAGATGAAGAAGATGAAGCCAACAAAATAGAAGCTTTACATAAGAGAAGAAACCTTCTGGCTGCCTTTAGCAAGCTGATAATTTATGACATTGTGGACATGCACGCAGCAGCAGATATCTTCAAACACTATATGAAGGTACAGCTCATGCATCCTCCTGTCCTGACTGAGCCCAGTCTGCAGTGTCAGGGCCTCTCCTGACATCCCTGCCAGGGCTGTGGTTACAGCCCAAACACTCCTGGAAGCTTTTTCAGCTTTATTTGATCCTTTGTAGTACTTTTTCCTTTCTAAATGACACCTGGCACTGAGCAGCAGCAAGCACTGACATCACTCTTCTTTGTAGCACATGTGCTTTATGTAAGGCAGCACCTAAAGCTGGTCCTGAGAGCTGTGCTGTTTCCAGAGAGGCTCCACTCTGCAGAGTTTCTCACCCTGCTCCTCAGATTCACCTCTAGAATCCCCAGTGAGTTACCTGTTCCATGTCCTGTTCCACTGTCAGTCTCCCAGGCTTGGTGCTGGCCCTGAGGCAGCAGGGTTCTTGTGAGAGGAGATTGGTTCAAACAGGACAGCAGGAAAAAAAAAGCTGTAAGTGGGTCTGTGGTAACTGAGTGTCTTCTCAACTTTCGCTGCTTCCAGGGAGCTTCTAGGCCCAGTGAAGGTCAGAAGGACCTGAGCTCCTGCTGCCCCTGTAGGTGGGAGTTTACCTGCCAGAACAGGCACATCAGCAGTCCTGCCACTGCCCCCTCAGGTCCTGTCCCCCCTGTCCCTGCAGGGCATTGCTCATCACAGAGGTGACAATGCAGAGGGAAGAACTGGAAGGCAGAGCAGGGAGCAGGTGCTTTACTCCAGACACTGTTTGAGACCTTGATGTGAAATGTAAAGGGTTTAACTTGAAATTCTCCTCCTGTTCATCAGGCACACACAGCACAATAAAATCCCCAGGGCACACTGCACCCATCAGTCAGGGTTAGTCTTGCTTAGGGATTGTTTGCCAGAGTGGGAGTTTCAAACTGAAGCTGTCATTATCCAGGTGAGTTCCCTCCCTGCTGCTCTAGATTGGGCTTCTCCTCTCCCCATGCCCCTCCTTCTTTTTAAATTGGGGGAGAGGGAGAGAAATTGAATTTAAATTAGTACCAAAGAAGGCAAAAGCAATATTTTAGAGGGAATGAAAATAAGTGACTGCAAATGCAGAAATACTGATGAGGCTGAAAGAAAACTGCTGGGAAAAAAAAAATATATTCTCAGCCTGGAATTTGTAGTGATAATACAGCTTTTCTACCCAGAGGGGCAGCACCATCGGCTGTGGCTTTCAGCAACCATTCTGTCAACATAAAGAGAAGCAGCACTTCATGCTGCCTCATTCCTTCCTCCACTTTCTGGCTTCAGTGAATTCCTTTCCCCTCAGTGTACGAGGAGCACACACCTCTGTGCTGCTGTCTGTTCACACCTGCTTCTTGAAGGGGGTGTGGGCTCAATGTCATGTTGTTGCTTAGAAGTGGTAGCCATGGGTCACTTTCATCAAGTGCTCAGTTTGGGGCAGGAAATGCTCTTTTGTTTGTTTTTCAACATATTTGTTACAAAAGATAACGAATACAGAAGTTCCCTGCCTTATCACAGGGTTCAGTTTAAATTTTGATACTGAAACATTGCCCCCCACTCACACCAAAAATCTGGATTTGAGCAATTGCTGCCTTTTCAAATCAAGAGTTACAAGTAATCTTTCTCTTGGGAAAACTGTAAGAAGTTGTAATAAGAGGTTTGATTTAAAGGGGTCTTTTTTCACATTTTTTTCTAGTACTACAATGACTATGGAGATATCATTAAGGAAACCCTGAGCAAAACCAGGCAAATTGATAAAATCCAGTGTGCAAAGACACTTATTCTCAGTTTGCAACAGGTAAGAGCATTGATTTTTCTGTTAGGAATGCCTCCCTGCAAGAAGCCCTGGCCAGGATTTGCTCTGGTGCCCTTTACAGGGAAGCAGAAATGCTGCACTTCCTTAGGACATTATCTTCATTGTCCTGCTCCCCAGTTCAGGCTGTCACTGCTCCTTTGTCTCAGTAATCTCTGTCTGCACAGGCCCACACTGGCAAAGTTTGGGCAGATAAAAATGGAAGAGAGGGAGGGAAGAGCCTTGGAGGCAGTTTGCTCCAAGCTGATTCGTGGCATTTGTTTATTGATCCCGAGTCAACAAGAAGAATTAGGATGGCTTTTGCTTCCTAGCATTTGCTGGAGTAATGCATCTGCCTTATACTTTGTCTAAATACTGATGAATTTTTCAAATTCCAAGCTAATTAAGTCTTCCAATACTGTTAGATATGGTTTTCCCCTGAAAAATTTGCTTTCCATCAACTGTAAATTACTGCCTGGTGATGAAATCCATCAGCCAGCAGCACAAAGGGCACTAAATACCACTTAGGCCCTTGAAGTACCAGCTATAGCCACTGCACAGAGAAATCACTTGTACAAAATTAGCTGCTCTCAAATGAGCTGGGCCTCCCAAAATTCACTCCTAAGGGATTTCCTGTAGCAATCTGGAAGCTGAGAGATATCTGTGCAAACCTGAGAAAAACAGATGTACTTCCAGAAGAATCAAGAGTGTCAAAGCAGCCCCTGTCTGTAAAACTTGGAGAGGAAGAAGCAGGTGCCACGGATCAGTCAGGCTGACAGGATTCTGTGGAAAAAAATAATGAGAGGAGCTCTTTGCAAGTGCCTCAGTGTGGATTTGTCAAAGAGGAATCCTGTCAAATTAAGCTGCTGTCATTAATTATATGGTAACAGAGCTCGTGGAGATGAGAGAAACAGTCGCTCAATGCAGCCTGATTTAATATTGTCACTGGCACTGTCTGCCAGGATACTCTCAGCAGCCAGAGAGGGAGATGGGGTGTAAAGGGCAGTGCCAGGAGAGGTGGAACTGGCTGGAAAAGCACCGAGCACTTTGATACTGTGCTGAGAGGGCCTTGGAGGCAGCAGTGCTGGGCAAACAGGCACTGGGGCTACAGTGGGGGAACTGCAATTTTGCTCCCCAAATTCAAAGCACCGCCTGATCTGATGGGTGATGGAGGTGCTTCAGAGAATGCAGGACCTGCTTGATGAGTTGGGAGGACAACAGATGGAATTCAGGCAAGGTGGGTGCAGAATTCCACCAAAATAACTCCACACAAATACAAGGTGGGGGACAGCTGGCAAACAGCACTGGGACAGAAGAAGTTCTGGCAAGTGACAGGGACTCTGTTGTGGCTCAGTGCTAAAAGTCATTGCAAAGGCCACTCTCAGGTGGAGCAGCTGTAGAACCCAAGTCTTTCTCAATAACAGTGTTTCCCAGCTCACAGATGTCAACCTCTGAACTCTCTGCAGCTGTTCAATGAGCTTGTTCAGGAGCAAGGTCCCAACCTGGACAGGACATCTGCCCACGTCAGTGGCATTAAGGAGCTGGCCCGGCGGTTTGCCCTCACTTTTGGCTTGGATCAGATCAAGACAAGAGAGGCTGTGGCCACACTGCACAAGTGAGTGGTGGTAAATAAACTAGATTTTTATATTACGTCAGATTAAAACTCTTGTTCAGCATTCCCTTTCTAAAGGTACATAATCTCAACAGGCCATGGAATAATTATATCTTTTTTTCTAGTTTAAATGGAGGGGTCTATGTGCATGTAGGTAGAAAGGAAACAAACTAACTGCTACCTAATTATTTCTTGGAATTTATTGGCATGGCTGTGTTTATTTATCTCAGGTAAAGCTTGTGTGGGTTGTGTCGTAACAACTGAGGATGGTTCTTTGTTCCACACCACTGTGGATTCTGGAGGAACCAAGGGCTTTTATAAAAAGACACTCCAGAAATATTTTGGAAATCTTCTAAAGTGGACTGGAACTATTTATGGAACTGCTGCATAGAAAAGTGTAGCAAGGTTCTACTAAATTTAAATTATGATTTTGCCATGCCATAAAAAAGTTCAGGTGCTAAGGTTTGGTGTCTCAGAGACTCAGTCCTTGAGACCACGATCAGCAAGGCTCGGTGAGGATGCAGCAGGCACTGTCCCCAGGCAGGCAGGAGTCAGGGCACGCTCGTGCCTTGCTGGGTGAGGGAGGGGAGAGCATTCTCTTTAGGCACAGGTAGCAAAGAGGACCAAGTGTGACCCTGCTCTGGGGACTCAGTTCTCTGCTCTGGCTGCAGAGGTTGGCTCCTGTTGGATGTGACACATTCCATGGAGCTCCTGTCCCCTGGGCTGCACCTGCCCAGTTCCCACACTGGGCCCATTCCTTCCTACAGGGACTGGCCATGTGCTGATCTGAGAGGGGCCTCACAAACCCACAGGGAACTCTACATTCCCCTTTGTCCAAAAGCAGCTGTTTGCTAGTAATGGGGAAAAACGTTATGATGGGATCTGAGGATACAAACAATTTCATCACAGCTCAGATTTGGGGCAACTTGTTTGGTTTTTGGGGGTTTTTAAATTTTTTTTTGTTTTAAATTTTGTTGCAAATGTCTGAACATGTTAATATTTCTGTACTGTAGAGATGGCATAGAGTTTGCCTTCAAATACCAGAATCAGAAAGGACAAGACTATCCACCTCCTAACCTTGCTTTCCTCGAAGTGCTTAGTGAATTTTCTTCCAAGCTCCTGCGACAGGACAAAAAGACTGTGTAAGTAATGCTCTGTGTTCTTCCCTGAGCTCTGTTAATCCCTGCAGGGTGGGCTTCAGCTCTCTTCTTTGAGGTTTCTACAATCTAACAGGGGCTGCAGGAAGTCCCTGTGAGGCATTTCACATACATATTTACTCATCCTTTTACATTTTAAATAATAAAAATACATGGGAAAAGGAAAATGAAAATCAGACCCACGAATGAGGTGAGTTTGAGACCTCCCAAAATAATGTTGTTTAAAATTTCCCATGGGGTATTGAAAATAAAAAGTGCTTTTTTAGGCTAGAAGAAATTAAACATTAGCAGTGCAGGGAATCTACAGGCTGTCACCACTGCAGTAACAGCTGTTTCTGTCATATATTTATACAAATTGTAAACCCATATTTGTTGTTTCTTTCAATATATTGGAAGAGGACTCCAGTCAAACATCAGCCAAGCACTGTGTGCCCAGTGTAGAACTGAATTCACTGAATAACTTTATGAGCAGTTAAGAAGTGCAGTTGCCAGACCTGCTGATTTATGGTTTAGGTGTCTTTGCAGTCAGTTCTGTGACCACAGTGAGTGTTAGTCAGAAAGATCAACTGGAATGACCTCAGCTGACTCTTTCTGTCAGACCTTGCTGTGAAGGTTTGACAGATGGTTTTTTGTGAAGACATTTCTTTTAAAGGACTTTTCCATTAGGGCTAACAACTATGAGACAGCTTTATCTGTGTAATAAGAAATGCAGTTTGGTTAATTGTGTATAATTTTTAACGTGTACACACTTGAACCAATTTCACTTTTTCATTGTATCAATAATTTCTCAATTCAGCAAACACCATAGGACAAACAGTTAAACGAGCTAGGGGATGGAATGATCCAGTTGGGCTGTCTTGGCACTCCATTTGTGCATCTGCTCTTCATTGTTGTATCCTGGAATCTTGTCAGGACAGGACTTAAGGATCACAGGATTTTATGGCTTGTCTTCCTAGCTGAACTGTGGCTTCTCCTGCGTGGTGGTCTAAGTGCCACTGGCTTGTTTCCTATTGAATTTAGTGAACTTTAGCCTTTCTGTAGACTCATCCCTTCCACAAGTTTCCAGTGTCTGACATTTAAAGTTACATCATGCTGTCCCTGACAGCTTCTGTTAACCTGGGCCTCTGAGTGAAATTCTGCTCTTTGGGACATTTTGTTCCTTCACCTTCCATGTTGCCATTTCAGTTCTTTCTCAGAGGTTCCCCTGCCCACATACACAACCAGTGTCTGCTCCTGCAGGACCGTGAGGATTGCTGTGGTGGAGTATCTGTACCACATATACCAGCTGAATCTGAAGATCATGAAAAGAAATAGGTCCTTTAGGGCCTGATTTATCTGATCTGTGCCAGACTGCTGTGTTGGGATGAGTTCAGCCCTGCCCCAAGAAGGGTCAGCACAACGTGCTGACATGTAGGGATTCCATGGAGGTGGCTCCACTCCTGCCCAGAGTGCTCCACTGACAGGACAGGACTGGGATGCTGGATTTGCCCTTCCCTGTAGCTCCTCCAACCCTCAGGGACCTCTCCCCCTACCATAGGGGCTGCCTGTGTGCAGGAAGGTCTGTGACCACCATCTGCTGGAGAAGTCCCATGTTCGGGATCACTTCCCTCCCTCCCTCCCTGCCCAGGGGCCCTCCCCAAACTCAGCCAAGGACTCTTGTCTGCAGCCACAAGTGCTCTGGAGCCCTCACAGCCTCAGGAACACGTGGCTGCCTGGCTGCCCAGGTTCCCCAGCTTGGCTTCCCTGCCTCAGCCCCCAAATCATCCACCCCAGAGCCTGCAGGTGTCAGGGCCTTGCTCCAGAACACCCTCCCTGGCAGGGTCCGGCACACGCTGCTGTCCCACAGGGCTTCTGCTTCTGCTTCCTCCTGCTGGGCTGCTGCCTTTTTTCTCTGGGCTGAGAAAAGGGAGAAGCTTCCAGTTTGTGAGTGAAGCAGCAACACTGATTTAATTTAGTTTTCCAGCCTGTTAATCTGGCTACTCATTGTATGAGTAACCTTCAGAACTGGTGATAGCCATTTATGGATTTAGTCAAGTCTGTGGATTTCATATAAAACTGTTCATGTAAGGTGCCAGACTCGTACAGCTGGAGAAAAAAAATTGTACTAACATTCTGTTCCAAATCCACAAGGCAGATAGAGGCAGGGAAATCCTGAGGAACTGATGTAGGACAGAATAGAGGTGATTGTCCTTGGAGGTACTTATTTCCATTTCTCTCTCTCAAAGACACTGTTGGCTTAGACTGGACACTGACTAGTGGGTGTCAGATGAGGCAGAGGCTCAGCATGGTGTTCTCATTTCAGGAAATTCAGAGTTGATAAGAACTGTCAGTGTGAAGCTCCCCCAAAATGCTGAGCAAAAAATGTCTCAAGTTTGGCATCTGGGCAGTAAAGCACTCCCAAGTGGTGTCATTTTCCTCCTTCACAATTTGGCCATAAACATGTCATCTGGCTCTGTAAATACAAACCAGAGGCAGAAAAACTTCTTACTTTCCAAGATTCTTCTGCAGGTAGATTCCCTAAAGCCATGAAGCACTCAAGTGGCACAGTTGGGTACTGTAAAATAGAGAATACACCAAGGATTTCCCATTAGTGCCAGGTTTGGGAGTTAGTATACACATGAGAAAGGGAAGGAGGAAGCATTCACAATATTCAATAAACAGTAAACAGGAACCTGCTGTTTCTTGAACAAAGTTATGCCATTCATTGAATCAAAAAACTGATGAGATTGTTACCCTGGTGTGAGCAGTGTGGCTCCTGGGCCTGTTCTGGAGCTGGGCTGTGTGACAGCTCTGAGCTGCCATGAGCTAACAGGGGAAATGCCTTTCCATATGGAATGTGTGGAGTTGACTCCCACTGCTGGCAACCTGGCAAGGTGGTATTAAAGGAAATGGGGACTGAGGGGTGCAGGAAGTGATGCTGAAGCACCTGAGTTCTCTTACCAAACTTCTGAATGTTTGGCTCTGCAGCCAGAAACTCATTAAAATCACATTTATGTAGATTTGCATGTTCTTTTTCGAGATCACTTCTAATTCCATAATTAAATAATCAATGGAAAAAGAAAACAGTTCCTGTGCCCTCCAGAGCAGGAGGGAGTTGTTGGTTCCTCCTTTCAGTTAACACGTGTGCACTGGACTTCTCATGGCAGTGGACCAGCTCTTCAGATCTTTTATGGAAAAACAAATGCTTGCATTTGACTAACACGTTTCTCTTGTTCCAGGATGCCAGAGGACATCCTGCATCCTTGCAGCAGTGGCTCTGATGCTGATGCCTTAGGTTTTAACTTTTCTGTTTTCCAAATCCTGTACTGCCTGGTGTGTAACTCTGAAGTTTCGTGTGCCCTGTCAGCTGCTGTTCTCTCGTGCTGGTTACACATAACAAACCTCTCTGGGTTTGCTCTCCAAGGACACCTCGATTGTCCCAGGCCCCCAAATGTGTAAACTAAAGCCTTGAGAGGAGGGGCAAACTTGGGGTAATTACATCATTAACTGAAGTTATAATTGGGAGAATTAACCCTGATATGCAAATGGACCAAACTTCTAAAAGTGTGAAGAACTCGTGACCCAGGGTGCATCTTGGGTGGAGCCTTTTGACTGCCCAGGGTGTACCTTGAAGGCCTTCAAATAAATACCTACCTTTATTCCCTTATTCCTGTCTAGCCTCTGTTTTTAGGTGGCCACCTCAAGGCATCAGTGCGGCCTGGCTGCTGACACAGTGGCCATATCCAGGTGTCTGTAGGGACATTGCTGCACCTCTGTAGCCCCTGTCTTTCCTTTCCAGGCACACCTACTTGGAGAAGTTCCTGACAGAGCAGATGATGGAGAGGAGAGAGGACGTTTGGCTGCCGCTGATCTCGTACCGGAACTCGCTGGTGACGGGCGGCGAGGACGACAGGATGTCCGTGAACAGCGGCAGCAGCAGCAGCAAGGCCTCCTCCGTGAGGAACAAGAAGGGCCGACCCCCCCTCCACAAAAAGAGAGTGGAAGGTTGGTGTGGGGGCAGGGCTTTGGCATTCTGGACACTCAGGAGAGTGGGGTTTAGCAGTTGATGCAGAAATACGGGATTCGTTCTGGGTGTGGCAGAACCAAGGCGTCTGTTCTGCTGGTTCTGTTAGGCCGGGGCGTGTCTTTAGGGGAAATACCACCACAACCCCCTGTTCCTGTTTGTCTTGAGCAGAATTGGCAATCAGAACTGTTAAAAGCTGTTACTGCTGGTGGAAGAGGTGTTTGTGGAGTTACCTGCTCTTTCTCACCCCTGACTGCTGGGTTTCTGCCTGTGCTTCCCTCTGGGCAGTTGTGAATTCTCAGGGATTTGGAGCAGATTCCAGGCAGAAATTCTGATAACATATCTCTGTTGTTGCAGGGCCACTGGGGAACACTCAAAAGACACCATTTTTGTCTAAAGTAGTATTGATACCTAGTGTTGTCTGCATTTACTCTTCCTGGGACCTCAGATGTGTTCATCGGGAATCTGGCTGTGATAGCAAATTCCTTACAAGGCTGCATCTGTTCCTGGTCAGCCTGTGTGATGTAGTGTGGACTTCTGTTTGCTGTTCCACTATAGAGTAGGTGTGAATGGGATCTTAAACTTCAGAGGTTTTTCCAAGATCAGTATCTATGACAGTAAGCCCTCAGTAAGGAATCTAGTGCCAATTTGCCTGAATATACAGCAATTTCCCAAAATATTCCTCAAAAGTTTGCCCATCCAGCCAGGTCCATTCTCCACTGCAGCTCATGTTGAGCAGTCCCTGCACCAAGTCCTTTGGTTTGTCACAGCCTGCCTCGAGTGTAGGTACATAAAACACTGGCTCCTTTCTCCAGGCACTGTTTTGCCTCTTCCAGGATGCCAAGATTTTCACAGAATTCAGCTACTGAGGTTTTTTCTTTCCTCTTGTTGCCATTTTCTTTCTATTCTACTGTATTTTCCCAATATCCTTTTTTTTTTACCCTGGGAAGTGTAGAACAATCTTTTCTTCCCAGTAAGGCAAATCTCAGGCTTATGATGTAGTTTTTAGGCTTTGTTTACCTCATACTCTTTTGTGTCACTCTCTTTCAGTGATCAGTAGAAGGGAGAATTGATTTCCAACACTTTCCATTGGAGAAGCTCTTTTTTTTGTTTCTTTAATTTCCACTCTAAAGGCTCTAGAACAGGAGAAAGGTCATTGCAGAAATTACTGTGGCATCAAAGAACCATATCCAGTCCCCTCTGGTTCCTTTCTCATCTCAGTCCAGCACAGAGTGGCTTGGAGAACATTCCCTGTTGCTTCTGAGAGGAAGTGTGCTCTGACATTTCTTCACAATGCCTTAAGGCAATCAATAGGTTTTTACAAAATAATCCCTAACATAAAAATGATTCAAAGGTAAATTTGAGAATAAATAGGCAGCTTTTTAGACAACATTTAAGCCTAAAGGGTAGTAAAAGGCAAAGGAGGAGTGAACAGATCCACAGAAATCCCTATCTATGTTCTCCCCACACATTTCCTGTTAGTGAATCTGTGATCTTGTCATCTCTGTTGTCATCTTCTGTCTTTCACTCCAGCAACTGAATTTTTTTCTACGTCTTTCTGGCTACACACTTCCTGCTCTAACCCATTCTCAAGTCCTCCCTCTTCCCTCCTCTCTGCTTTGCTCCTTCCCAACAAAGCATGGGATCCCACCGAGGCCTTCAGTCATCTTTACATTACTGTCACTGAGTAAAGTGTCCCCTCCCTGCTCCCTTCCAGTGGTTCTGACAATTCTAAAGGTCTGGACTGACCAGGTTTTGGGGTTTGTGCTCCACCTCATCTTAGTGTGTAACTGTATCTTGGTTGCTGTAGGTGCATGAGATGAACAGTTTCAGATTGTAAACTCAGGAATTGGGAATTACCTTGGTTGGTTGTGTTTAAGATACCCAGCAGCTGAGGCCGTGCTGCAGTATGACTTCGTTTGCAATGGGGTTTGTGTTTGTTCACTTGAAGCTGTTGTTATTGCTGAGAATAGCTGGTAGTAACACTTAACAGAATCTAAAATTAGAGCTGAAAATCTTCTTACTCTGAGCATTTATCCACGTGATCCCTTAGTGCACACTTGTTTGAATGCTGCCCTGCATGTGGTCAGAAATTAGCAGTGATTTCAGTGTTCTCTTTCTAGATGAGAGCTTGGAGGGCTCCTGGCTGAACAGGAATGAGAACATCCATACCCCAGGGACACTGCAGGCACCTCAGCTCACCTCCACTGTCCTGAGAGAGAACACCAGACAAATGGGAGAGCAGATCCAGGAGCATGAGTCGGAGCAGGGATCTGAGCAGGATTTTTTACACAAGTAAGTGTTGGAATTTCAGCATCAAATCCAGTTGTCCAGGCAAAGGAATTGCTTGTGGTTTATACTGATATTCTTAGCCTGTGACTCCAGAGATGCAGTGTTGATTTGCAAAGCCACCTGGAAGTGCCTTGACTACAGCTCAGCGATACTTGGATTTATCTTCAGGTCCCAGGAAAAATATGTTGTAATGAAATAATAGTAGAAATTCGTTATGTTAAAACTATCTCATAGCATAGCCATGCAGTTGTGGTTAAATCCTCCTTGTGCTTGTGTCCCAGGCTGAGTGGAACTGTTGCTTTAGAAGACCTGTAGATATTCTCTTTTCTTTCCCCCTGCCCCATGTCAGAGTTAAGGTTCTGCAGACACCCTGACTGATTTTTTCTAAATTAACTCTGCAATCCCATTCCAGCTGCTGAGCTAGTAATTCCTGATTCAGGGTAATTTCCCTAAATAATTTATTCTTTTTGTCCCTTTGCTCCCATTTTATCACCTCCTTTAGAGGGAAAACGTTGGTTATTTTCTCTCAGTGGTTGCATGGCCGTGGCTGTTGCCAGCAGATGCTGCCAGGATGCAGCAGGTGAGCACAGGCTGGGTGCTGGGCACAGCAGCACAGCCCAGGCAGAGCCCAGGTCACATCTTCCCAAAGCATCTTTCCTCCTTGGCCCCATGGCTAGGGAGGGCTGCACTCATGGCTCCTACTTGCCTTTCTGAGGTCAAGGATTTACCTCCCATCTCTTGCCTCCCCAGCTGTGACCATAACTTCCAGGTGATGAGGAACATGTTGAGGCTTTCAGTTTCTCCTTAAGAATTTTCTACTCTGCAGTAAAACCAGACTAAACTTGCTGCAACAGAACTTCTTTCGGTCCCTCTCTGATCTCACCCTTGGCCCAGCTGAGTCTCTCTGTGACCATTCCAAGACTCTGGGACAGCTTCCCAGTGCGGTGGTTCCTCCCAAGCCTGATGAGCAGGCGCTGCCTTGAGCTCTGGGAGACCCTTCCCTGTTCCTGGGGGGGCTGAGCAGGTTCTTGCCCAGCACCTGAGCCCCGTTATCCTCTGTCTCAGGCGGTGCTGTGAGCACAGAACTGTGAGCCAGGGCAGAGAGCACCTCTCTCCTCTGCTCCTTTGCAAGAGTGGGATTCCACGTGGGAGTTTCCAGTGTGAACTGACAGTGGGGAATGGGAATCCTTCCCATTCAGCCCTGGTTGGCTGTCACATTTCCTCCAGGTCAGCTTAGGAGAGCTAAAACACTTACTACTGCTGCAGAGCTGCTGAACTGACACGTTAATCATGTTCAGGTTTGGTTCTAGGCTGTTTTCCCGTGGGTTATCCCACTTTATCCTGTCAGTCTTATTAGGGTGCAAGGGTGCATAGTACAATAAAACCTGGTGCTGCTCCAGAAGAGCTGCACAGAGTTTGCTGCTGTTTCCTTGTGCTGCACCACACAAATCATAGCAGAGGCATTGCTGGCTGGTGGCACCAGCAGTGCAGCCTGGAAGGTATTTACACATGGGTGAGGTACTGGCCCTTAAGCTGATCAGGGTATTTGTGTAAAAACCATTTGGTTTTCATGTTGTGTGACATTTTTGTCAGTTATTAATTTGGATTCATTCTTGCTCGTATTTTGCCTCGTCTGACACAGTGAAGTGCTGCTTAATAATAACAAATCTTAGAGGTGCTCCCACTCCAGGTGCCTGCCCCTAATGAAGGAGCAATGTTGGTGTTTCCATACCTGCTTTTATTGGAACAGTTAATAGATTTTTTTGTGCACGTACAGTGAGAAGAGAGAGATTGTGGAAGGGAATCCAGAAGATATGTACAATGATGGATGGGATTTAATTATCCTAATCTGAAGCATGGCCAGACAGAACTTGGAGACAGAAACTGCCCCAAAATAGGCAGCTCAGAACTGTTACTGCTGTCGGTCCTAACCTGCTCCCTGTGTGTCAGTCCCCAGATGCAGATCTCGTGGCTGGGCCAGCAGAAGCTGGAGGATCTCAATCGAAAGGACAGGACAGGAATGAACTACATGAAAGGCAGAAGTGGCGTAAGGCACGCAGTGTAAGTGCTCACAGCCTGCTGCCCTCAGCAGAACCCTGTGCAGGACACCACAGTGAAATGTTACCTTTCCTGCTGGTTGCCAGTCTCTTCTGTGCCATTTCACCCTTGTGGGGAAGGCAGAGGGACAGTTTGTAGTGCTGGGATGGATCCAGCCCAGCACTGCTGTTCTCTGACCATGGCCAGACACCAGGCCCAGAGACAGGGTGCAGCTCCCCGTTCCTCTGTCCCAGCCTTCAGCTATTTCCTTGTCAGAGGGGTTCCATGATTTGTGTGCTCTGTAATTCCCTGTGAGCTCTGCCACGAGGCTGTTCCTGTGTCTGCACTCTCCATCCTTTTTTGCCAAGGTGTCCCCCTGAGCGGTAATGGAGGGGACACAGGTGGGTGAACACTGGGGCACCTCATGCTCTGTGCTGATCCCACCAAGTCCTGCAGCATGGCTGGAATCCTTACAGCCTTTGGAACTGGGCTTAAAGGCACTGCTGGAGTCCCAGGGCTTTACCAGTGATCCTGGCAGTGTCACTCCTCCTTGGTAAAAGGGCAGGCAAACACAAGAGGAGTTACTGCCCTGTCCTTGTTGGGGACAGCTTTAATTACTGGTCACAGTGCTGTCAGTGGGACTTGCTGCTTCAGCCTGGGCCAGGGCTGGGGGGCGTTACGTACGATTTTGCTCCTGTTGGTATTGCAGAGAGCCTGCTGGCTTTACCCTCAGCATCAGGGTTTGGGTGAAGGCATTAAATGATAGGATTTGAGCATTCTTTTTAATTACAAAGATCAGGACTGGGAAATTTTTCTGCCTGGAAATGACTCTCTCTTTATTTAAATCAGACGAGGTCTAATGGAAGATGACGCTGAGCCCATCTTTGAAGATGTAATGATGTCCTCACGAGGCCAGCTAGAGGACATGAATGAAGAATTTGAGGACACAATGGTCATTGATCTGGTCAGTAGATCTTATCAATAGCAAGTTTAAAACTGTTGAATGCTAATTTAAAAGGAATTTTAGAAGTGTAAACAAACATTTCCAAAATTTTGAGCCTGACTTCCAGTTGTCTGAATGTTAGAGTGGAAATGATGTGAGCACTCCCCAGAGCCTCCAGCTGCAGGCTGGGGCCCAATGGGTTTGTTCCACAGCCACTCAAGGAGCGTTGCTTAGTGCTCCTTCTCCCCAAGATTGTGTTCTTGGGCAGCAGCAGGTGCTGGCAGCACCATCACACACCTGGGACTTGTCAGCCTGTCCCAAGGATGAGGTTTTGAGTTACAGGCTGTGCTGCCATGGCTCTCTGTGCAGCCATGGTGTGTCACACTGGCACAGCCACGAGGTTGCTGTATATCCCTTTCCTGGTCACACTGGCACAGCCAAGGGGTCTCTCTCTTTCCCTCTCCTGGGTGGTTGGATTTTGAGGAGCTGGGCTGGGCAGGGGATCTTTACTTGAGGTCTCAGTAGGTCAGACTCCTGCCGACACAGTCAGAGGGAGCACAGGCACTGGTGGGTGGTTGGGAGTTCCTCAAACAGGAATTGCTCCCAAACAGGTCCCAGCATCAAAGCCAGCCTCAGTCCCTTCTGGTACTGCACCGACTGCCAGGAGAAGTCCCTTTGCAGCACTTAAAACTTTACCTGGCCTCCCCTCTGGAATGAGAGCTCCCTTGTAAAATGGGATTAAGGAACAGTTTGCTTTACACCCCTCACCATTTTTATGCCTTTCCGTTTCTCCTTTCACATCCAAACAACACGCCCTAGGTTATATTAGGACTGGGCAAAATGTCTTGGAAAGACAATTTAATTGATGATTCACTTGCAGCTGCTGCATACTGAGGTTATTGCCAGCACTCATGTGACTACCAAGTAAGTAACATCCAAGGCAAGGAAAGGAAGGAATTGATCAAGCCAATGAGGCTCACATTTACTCTTGTGCTCCTGGGGAAGGACACCACCAAAGGTTTAAGCCTCAGAAATATTTCAATATGTTCAGTACCTTTTTTGTTGGTAAATCCATTTCTGACCATGTCAGAGCTCAAGTTGCACTATGAACTTAAAGTATAAAGACAGTTAAGAGGGAGTTTCTGTGCAGTCTGGCCTACAGTCCCGATACAGAAACATCCTGAAGTCAGCAAGAACCTTGGGCAAGTCCTTAACGATGAGCAGAGAGTCAGAATTAGAATCCATCAGCTTTTACCCCCTTCTTTCAATAACAAAGCATCGAGGGAGCGCTGTCCTGTGGCAGGGCCCACCTTTGCCCCAGAGGTTTTGTGGCAGCGGGAGGGACGGTGAGGGCAGGCACAGGTGGCCCTGTGGCGGGCAGGGCTCCCTGTGCCCCGTGCTGTTCCAACCCCCGTGTGTTGCAGCCGCCGTCGCGGAACCGGCGCGAGCGCGCGGAGCTGCGGCCGGACTTCTTCGACTCGGCGGCGATCATCGAGGACGATTCAGTAAGGCCTGGCTTGCTCTAGTTGCTTTGAGCTCCGCTCTTATCCCGCCTCACGTAACCGCTGTCTTTTCCCCCTTTTCCAGGGATTTGGCATGCCCATGTTCTGAAGTCTGGCGAAGACCTTTTACAAACTTGGAACTCTATTGTTTAGAGCTAGAGGCCTATATACTGTGATAGCTTGTATGAAAACCACATTTTTGATGTGATACGGTTTGATTTTTAACCAAATGATTGAGGTCAACCCCTTGGTGTAGTGACGGAGAGAAGAGGAGCTTCTTAATGACACACGGGAATGTTGGCCAATCCAGTCACCTCAGAAGGGCTGACCTAAAAAATCATTTGTATCCCTGTTCTTGACTGTCCTAATACAGATTTTGTTTTTCTGGAGGAGGAGGAAGTTTTAAATTGTTAAGACAGCCGTCAAAATAAACACTGTTCTACATATGTTTTCTGAAAACAACATTGAGTGAAAACAGAACTTTTTAACTTTATTTTTCTGCTGTACAATTTAAAACAGTTTTAACATTTGCCTTTTTATGTTTTCAAAGCTAGCCATTTTTATTAAACCTATGCCTATCAGCCACTGACTAGCAAGGCTGCTGTAAGCAGGTCGTTCTGGCTACGGAAAAGTGTTTTGGAACACACTGGATTTGATTAACATTATGGTACGCTTATGTCCTCTCATAGGCATGGAGGAGAACACTCTCAGAGAAGAGGTTAGAATTCTAATGACGTGCATCTCTGCCAAAAAATTTCAGATTCTGATATGATAAACCCAGATTTTATACTCTTGAGAAGATTTATTTTTATTTATAATGGGACATAAAGTAAGAGATGTCCATGAAGCCACTTTTCCAACAGATGCTGTGTAACATTCATTTTATATAGCACATGGGGACACAAAAACAGTAAATTTTCTATTGGTACTTGCTCTGTGCATTTTTAGCAACTTATACCAGCAAATAAAGTATTCTCAGTAAAACACACAAACGGTTCTCAAGTAATCACTTTGCTGTTTTTACTACCTACTTCAAACCTGCCAACACAAGGTACATAAACAGCAACTTTCCTATTAAAAAAAATAGTTCAAGGGTGGGGGAAAGGATCACTTTAGCATACTAAAAGTAATTTTAACTGTACCATAAAACAGAGTCTACTTTCCATGCCGTAAATACCCTTTTCCGCTATTTTTGTAAATTAATTTTGCCAGTTAGAAGTACTGTATGTGCTGCATAGAAATTTGTGCTTAGATGGTGAAGTTCTTAAGCTTACAATGGAATACAGCTACATTTTCAGTGTTAACTGTGCATATTGAGAGTAATTCTTTGGAAAAAAATATGATTTTTCAAAAAAGCTAAAAACATCAAAAAAAATTCCAAAAAAACCCAAAACATTCATTGTACTAAGATATTTTTCAATGTCTTCAATAATTTGGAATTTCATTATGCTTCGATTTTATGACTCAGTGTAGTAGCTGCTCCTTACCCAGCCTGGCCTGGCACCAGCAGTGCTGGCCCTCCACAGCTCCAGATCTCCAACAATTGGCCCCAAAACCTTTATCTTTCTGCACTCAGTAGCAGTTGAGATACAAAGCAGACTGACCCACTTGGAGCACAGCAGTTTCAGAGGTGCTTTAGTTTTAGCAGCTGCAGAATAATCACAGAGCTTTTTTTCTGTTTCGAGCTTAGTGGACACCAACTCAACCCCTCAGTGCCCAGCACGGGCAGGGAAAGAGCCCAAATTCACCCAGCCCAGCACCTCACCCAGCTGAGCTTGGCTCTCACAGCACGTGCAGTTCTCAGACACAGTTGCCAAAAATGTTTGACCAGGTAATTCAGCCATTCCTCGGTGTGGGTTGGGGATGTATTGATCCCAAGAAGTAGCTGGAACTTTCTAAACCCCGCTACCTCCCTCTGTGCACCCCCACGGCCTGGGGGCAGGAATGGCTGCAGGACCTGTCCCAGGATCACTCTGTGAGCATGGTGGCACAACAGATGCTGCCCAGTTTGAGTCAAGAGTCTCAGACAAACCTTGTGCTTCACAGTCCTCTGTGTGGAAAACTGATTCCTAATTTAACATTGTAGAATACTGTATAACAAACATTTATTATCATGGTACCTGCAATGGGTCTCCAGTTCAGTTTGCAGTCAATAGGTTTTTGTATTATGAGTGTCTCCTTGATTGGTTTTGCTAGTAATTCTGTAAATTGTACATTTACAATATGAGGTTTTTTTTCCTTTTGTACAATTTAAAACTGATGCTTCACCTTTCATTTAATAAACTATTCAAAATCATGAGTATGATGAGCACCCTCTTCATTATAGTTTTTTTTTAAGTGCTTATTTGACCCATCACATCTTGTCATCCCATTTATTAGTAGGAATTCAAGGAATTATTAAAGGCAAGACTGACAGGTAGCTTTCATGTAGTCCAGGCTTCACAACCAGACCTGTACCCCACTCCCTTACCCACTCAGCCTCAAGAGTGATGGAAACCCTCTCTGGGCTTCTTTCTCCCCTCCACCCTGGTATGGTTTGGTTGTCGGGGGTGGAGGGGGTTAATGTGAGATTGCTGTAAATCTGGGAAGGCCCCACACCAGGTGCAAGAGCTGCACTGCTAAAACTTAACAATTTCTTTGAACTGCCAGAAGGTTGGAAAAGAATTTCTCTCTTCTGCCCTATACATCTGACGTGACCTGGAGTCTGTGGGAAGAAACTGCCATGGGAAAGGCTTGAAAGCTCTAACAACCAGCTGGGCTAAATGAAGTTTTACAGATTCCTGAAACAAAACGTCCACATCACTCTCATGTCTCAGGAAGCAAGGTGCTATTTTTGTCCAACCCACGAATGATTTCATCTCTGTAGTGCTAAAGAAAACTGACTGGTTTATCACCTGGCCCACTTGCTAAGGAAAAATCACTGGAGTCAGGAAAAGGAACAAGATGCAGCAGCTGAGGCACAGGGATGGTTCAAAGTCTCAACTACACGCCAGAGAGAGTCTGAAAGCTCGGTCTCCAAGTGCTTGTAAGTTATGGCAACTCCTGCTGCACTGAGGAACACAGTAAGTAACTTGCCTTGCTGCTAAGTTCAAAGGCTGCGCATTGTTGAAAGGATTTTATTTTGTACCTCTTGTTTTTTAGGTGACTGGAATTCAAGGAAATCCTCAGGAGCCTGGTCAGAACAGCTTTTGAGCCTATTTTCAACACGTCCTGGTAGAGCAACTGCCTGTTTGGAAATGAAGAGGATCTAAAGCCCATTCTTGTGCTGGCAAGGGATGGGAGAGAAGATGCAGTCTGTAGCGATACTGAGGTTAGGAAACAACTAACAAAGCTGTACTTTCCTCTTTGTGACAGGTGGGTTTCTCATGGAGTGTCTCCTCCTGACTCTGGGCAGGCTGAAGAAGCTGAGGAAGGGAATATGTATCCCTTCACTTGCCCCAGCTTGTGCCTCTAAACCAGCTTTACCTTTGGAAAATCTTCTTGGGCATTACAAACCCTTACAGTTTGCACACAGTTAACTAAGAACTCCCACCATGGCCGTGATACCCAACACAGTAACACTGTGGTTTAGCTTCCCCTGCTGCTGCAGCCAGCTCTGTTCCCTGGGACAGCCCTGAGAGCCTGTTCCTGCTGAGGCACAGCCAGCTGGGGTCATGCAGCTTCCCTGAATGTGCTGCAGCCAGTACAGGCAGTGTGTCTGCAACCTGAAGGTGCTGCCTCCCGTGCATCCAAAAACCTGGGGGGCTGGGACTGTTACTTGAAATGCTCCTTTCAGATTGTGCTTTTAGATGATGTTTAGCTGTTGCTTTTACCCCCCCCAGGTACAGGCTCCAAGCTCCACAGCTCTGCTCACTGCACTTTCCTGGGAAGAGAAGCTACCTGGGACATGGCCATCCCACCTCTGTCCTCCTTCAGGCTCATGCTGGGGAGTGAGCAGCAGCAGCTGCAGTGCAGGTAGGGAGGCTGTGTCTCACAATAACTGTGAGTTACTCACAGCAGCCAGCTCACTGAAGCCTCTCCCGTGCCTGGCAGCTGGTGCAGCAGCACTAAATGTGACAGTGGCTGTTCCTGTCTTGGGGCTGGAGGGAAAATGCAGCTTCTGCTGAGCAGGTGAGCACAGGCCCAGGGCTGATCAGAGTAACACCTCCTGCAGTGGTTCCTGGCAAGGCTGGCAAATAATCCCAGAGAAACAAAGCTGGAAGGGGCCTCTGGAGGTCTCTGTTCCAGCCTCTGCGGAGGGAGGAGGATTTGCATGTCCCACCAAAACTGCCCTTTTCTGTCTGCTGTCCTTAAGAGGGAGCTGGCTCTACCTCCCCTGTGCCACCCACCTCTGCCCTGGGGCTCTGATACCCGGCTGGGCCCCGGCGCTGCTGCACCACAAGGGAAAAGCTGCTACAGGCCAGACTAACAGAGGAACAGAACAGCTGAACTCAGGATCAGCAGGGCCTGGTCTCCAGGGCACTGGAACCCAAGCTCAGGATTTTCCTCTCTGAGTCAGTGGTGCAGGAAGTGCAGTCAGACTCCAAGGTCTGTGGCCAATGGAATGCCCTTGAACTCCACAGGGGTCCAACTGCCCAGCAGTGCGAGGTGGCTCAGCCCTGCCTGAGCCACTTCCAAGGCCTATGGAATGAGGGAGCCAAGGGAATGTTTGACCTTGAGCAATTAGTAACAGCTCACATGTGGCAGGCAGGGCAAGGTGTGTTGAGTATTAACCACCAAAAAGGGTTTAGAGAGGTGAGCTGGTCACACGCCCAAATTAAATATATACTATGATTTATTGATGATTATTGGCAAAATCAAAATGAAAAGCACTATTGCTATTGCCAAGCAGACCTCCATGAACCAGAGTTAACCAGAACTCCTGTTCAGGATGTCTCCCAGCATGGGCAGCCCTTGCTCACCCTCACAGTGGGATGTTGGCATGTTTCTTCCAAGGACTGGACTGGGATTTACCGGCCAGCACGTCGAGGTCATGGCAGATGCGTATGCGGGTGGTTGAAGGCTGAATGATGTCATCAACAAATCCTGCAGAAGATTAAAACAAAACAAAACCCAACCTGACCAACCATGAAGTGTTTGCCTCCCAGCCTTCTGTATCTAGGCTGTAATGTAAATTAGCAAAATCAAAACAATGGCTAGAATAAATAAATTCACAAGTTACAAATTAACTCAATTTAAAATAGCCTGAGAAGGAAGCATGGCTGAGTCAATTTTTAAATCTGGAATATAACTTGCCTTCTAGAGTACAGTTACTGCTACAAAACTGGAAGTAAAAACAGTGGAAAAACTTGCTCCTGAGAGTTCTGGAGAATATAATTGAAGTGGACCCTACTCTTTCTTCAGACCACTGCTTTGCATCTAGGGCTGTATAAAAGACTGTCAAAGCACCTCTGCTATAAAGGAAAAGGCTGAATTTTGAGACACTTTCTACTATCTACACAATTGAAAATGCACTTTTCAGAGCAGTGCCCACTTTTCACCAGGCTCTTTGCAGCTGAACATGCATGTTGTGTCCAGATGTTGTCCACATACCCAAGCTGTGGTTAAACATCACCTTTCTAACTCAGACACGAGTATCTCACCGAAATAACTTATTTGTTAATTAAAGGCTTACTCAATAACACAGCTTTATCTCCATGCAATGGCAAACCAAATGGGACGCAGTGTGGGAGACAACCCTACCTCTCATGGCAGCAGGAAAGGGGTTTGCAAACTTATCCACATACTCCTCCTCTGCATCCGCCTCCTTTCCTCTGAAGATGATCTGGACAGCACCCTGGGAACAGAAGGGCTCGGGTCAGTGACAGTCCCTCAACCCTCTGCCCTGCCCACCTCAAAGTGAGGGCTTGGGAGCATCCCCCCTGCCTACAGCACTAGGACACCCCATGGTGCTGGCAGGGCACTGGTGCTGCTGGCAGGGCACTGGTGCACCACAGTGAGAGCAGCCTGGACTCACCTTGGCTCCCATCACGGCCACCTCGGCTGTGGGCCAGGCGTAATTCACGTCTCCTCGTAAGTGCTTGGAGCTCATCACATCATAGGCACCCCCGTAGGCCTGCAACACAAACCAGGGCATCCACTCCAGGAGTGGCCTCGCAGCAGCAATAGCCTGCATTGCTCCTGCAGCTTTTTCTAGTCCAGACACAAACAGCTGGGGCTGGATTTTACCTGAAGGAGAGCATGAGCATCTCCACTTTGCTGCAGCAATCTCCTAGGAACAGACACCACTTCAACTAGAGCCCCGAAAGAGCAAGGAAGAGGGCTGCGGGTAACCAAGCCCATTCTGCAAGGCAGGCAGGGAGGGGTCAGTGTGTATCCAGACCAGCAGGCCTCGACCTGCACCCTGCACATGCACACAAACCAACCAGGCAGCGTGCTTCTGGAATTTCGTGGCCAGGGAACGCAGCACTCGGGCTCTGCAGTGCTCCACTCTGGAACTGGAAATGCTCCAGACAGCAGTGATGAACAGATACTGCAGGACTGCAGAGCAAACTGCAGTGCACTCCCTATCAGGGCAGCACTGAACACTGCAGCAAGGCTGCAGGATTGACAAGTACTGCATCGAAATACTCGGAACAATCAGAGAAGGCAAAGGAACAGAAAGTTCTTTCTGATTTTTGCCATGATAAGCCAAAAGCCTATCAGAAAAATGAGCAGGACAGGCAGAACAGCAAGGAGAAGGCTAAGGCTGTAAGGAGCCAGCCCCAGAGCTTATGGCAGTAGGGTGTTGGATATCTTACGGAGAAAGGAAGATGAGGCAGAACATAGCAGAAGTCTGAGGAGGAAAAGAAGCCACATGAGTGTTCAACCTGCAGACACAGCAGAAGACAGAGGCAGCCAGTGCTGGGTTTGCAGAGGAAGGGTCAGGAGGCAAGAAGGGAGAAAGGAGAATTGCTGAAAAAAGAGGGCATGTCCTTAGTGAGACAGGCTAGGTGACATGTGACAAGAGTGAAGGCATTCCAGGGAGAAAGCAGGGAGCAGACACTGGAAGTTCCAGAGGGGTGCAGAGACAAGAGGAAGGAAGGAACTGAGATAATGGCCTGGGAATAGAAGAAGTGGCCCCTTGTAACGTTATACAAAGAGATGTTACCAGATGGGACAAACAGAGATGTGACAAGGATAAAAAGCACCAGTGGGACAGGCAAAGCTTGGTTTAACTAAAATTGCCACTAGTGCAAAGAGGAACTCTGGCAGACCGCTGTGAGATTTGCCAGCCTACCTTTCTGGTGATGACAGTGATCTTAGGCACAGTTGCCTCTGCAAAGGCAAAGAGCAGCTTGGCGCCATGACGTATAATCCCCCCGTACTCCTGAGCCGTGCCTGCAAAGGACAAGGAATTGCTTCACTCCAGGGAATTCCCACAACCCCCTCATCCGTCACCGGCAGCAAAGCTGACCACCACCAGAGTCATGTTAACACCCTGGAGAAGGCCATACCAGGCAGTGTTCTCTGCAAGATACTGAGCAACTCAATAATCAGAGCAGCAGCTGTTTGTATGGAAGGTCACAGAAGCAAAGCTCAGCAGATGGGACCTTCCTAGGAACAAGGTACAGTTAAAGCATTTTCAAGACTCCAGATGTGACCAGCAGTGGCAAACAGCCTAGAGTCACTTCTCCAGAAACCTCCTCTTCCAAGCCCCCTCTTTCCCACACCACAGAGAAAGCAGCTTGGCTACTCTACCATACTGAGCACCTACCCTAGCTGTCTTTCAAGGTAGCCCAGGATGATGGACCTTAAAAGACAGAGTGTGAATTCCACAGCAGGTGCTTCTGGAGAATGGCCACAGGCAGCAAACAGGAATGCAAGTCATCCATGTGAAAGGATGCTCGACACCCTTCTGTCCCAAAGACAGGCTCACCTGACTGGACTTGGAATCAGCAATTCCCTATAACTTATTTTTAGGATTGTGAATTTCAGACCACTAGATATAACTCTACAATAACTTCCTAGCAGTTTATTCACCTCCTGACTTTAGCTTTTAGCACGAGATGATCCCAAGTACTCTAAGAGGGTTTTCTATGGATTTTTTTTCTAAAATGTATGAAAAATTATTTTGTGAAATTGAAGAACTTATTTGTAGTGTGTTTGCTGGCTTAATGTTTCCCCTCAGGTGTAAGTTGAGTGTCTGAAAATTTCTGCCTACACTTACAAATGTTTGCTCTCAGCTACAATTTCACTTCTGGTTCTTGCCTTTCCCTGCAGCCAGTGGGACCTGCCAAGCCCACAGACGCTTCCTGCAGCAGGAATCAGAACAGGCAGGGGGGTTCATCCCCAAGGAGCAGCCTGAGCCTAGCTGGGACACCCAGCCCAGACCCAGGAGCTGGGGAGCACTCAGACCCCATTTCTAGTCACAGCCTGTTTCTAATCCACACCTAGAACAGAGCAGCCAGTCACTTAAAATGCTTCCAAGTGTAAGATCATTCAGGTATTTGAAGTATTTACACTGCCACCCATGACCAATTAACATATTCTTTTCTGGCCATAGATTCAGTCCCAGCCTTGTTCTAAATATGTATTTTTATCCAGTTACAGGTTACAAACAACTTACAGGTCATCTCTGTGACACCTGTGAAAACTGGGGGCTACTCAAGTGTTTGGTTCACTGATGCTGGGAGAGGTTTTGCACACTGCTGTGAGCCAGTGTGACAGATGCCTTCTCCTTCTGTACTGAACAGGGAGATGGGATGATGATGCCACCCTCAGAATTTGTTACTTAATCTGAGATTTCTAATGCTAATGGGCTAATCTTGCCAAATTCCTTAAAACACAATGGTTTTGGATCATAATCAAGCCTCAGGTCTCCTCTCTTCAGCTTTATCTTTTTTATTTTTTCTTCCATTTATCTGCTTTCAAACCAACATTCTATTGTGCAATATCAAGTCACTACTTTGAATTAGCTATATGGAAATAGATCTTGGATACTGAGCAACTGCTCAAAGCTGGATTGCTGAACTGTCCCCTTACACCAAGCCACTGCCTGGCCCGTATCAAAGGAGATGGCTGAGCCTACACTGGGGAGAAAGGAGAGGAACTCCAGGTTAAAACGTGCCAACTCCATCATGTTAGAGCAGGAACTAGAATGCTGAATAGTCACATTCTGATGCTTTGAGAGCTGCAGAGGCCTCAAGGTAAACCATGGTTTATACAACAGTATTAACGTTAGATTTGATTGTGTAACATTTATAGTCCTCTCTTAACCTGTTTTGTAATGGGTCATTTTAATGTTACCTGCTCAGAGAGCCTGTGCTGAAAGCAGGCTCATCAGAGCCCTTTCCTCACTGATGGACCTCTAAAACACAGGCATTTTCCACTGAGAAGTGTCTTGGAGCATCGAAGAGACACAGAGGGGGCCGTGTATAACCAAATCAATGCCAATGAAAACACCTTTCCCCCCAGAGCTTCACCCTGTCCCCCCATTAGAGGCTGGAAAAGGGAATCCGTTTGGAGAGATCTTGCTTATTCGAATGTGTGGTAGGGGGTGGGTCAGACCTTGCTCTGGTGAGGTGGTGCCCTGCCCCCCTGCCCTGCAGTGTCTGTCAGCCATGGCACACTGAAGGCAAGCCCCTCAGTGCTGCCCAAGTGGCCAAGAGACCACAAGTCCCACCTGGGAGGAAGGCCCAGGATGGGCCAAAGCTTTAAGAAGCCTGACCGTGAGGCAAGCACAATGTCCTTTAACCTCACTTTCGTCTTGGAGTTTTACATCACTGGAACCCAGGAGCTGGTAGCTGTTTTTCTGTATCTTTCCTGTCTTTCTGTTTTTCTCCCTCCCTTCTTCTTCTCTCTTCTTACAGAATGTAACATTGAATGGGTTTAAAGGTTTTCTATGTTCAGTGGTCTAAGTCTATGTTGTGGTAAGTGATGTTATGTTGCATTTACTCTTTTGCCAATGTTCCTTAATTTTCTGTAGTTTGTCAGTAAATTTTAGTGCTTTTGACCTCTTGAGAATATTTGGTTGGGATTTTCTCCTTTGTGTTTACCCAGAGCAAAAGAAGCTTGGTTTAGCCCTAGGTCTGAGTGAGGGGGCTGTAACACCCCCTCTGAGCAGCAGGTGCAGCAGGTAGAGGAGGCAGGTTCTCCTGCTGCAGCAAAGCCTGAAGAGCAACACGTGCCAGGATCAGCTGAGGGACTGCAGCAGATGTGGGTGGAACGTCCTCGGGTGCCCCCGGCTGCCACTGCTCCCTGCCCAGAGTCAGCGGTGCCAGCTCTCCTCTCATCCTGTCCCGAAGCCTGGGGGACAGCACTGGGCTGCCTCCCCTGGCCCAGCACAGCCTGTGCAGGGCCTGCTGCTGCCACCCTGCCCAGCAAGAGCTGTGGAGATCAAACAGCATCTAAAAACACAGTTCAGCATCTACCGGGACATGGAGCCTCGGTATAATACAGCAATCAGTGTAACTCCACACCACGTGCCACAAGGGCAGCATCTCCAGGAATGCAGGTTTTTTCCTTGCACAGGTCTCAGTCACAGCTTCTGGCAGTAGGGCAGAGCTTTCCAGAGCATGGTGTCCCCAAGCCTGGCCCCAGCAAACTGGCCATCCCAGTGTCTGTACCAGGCTGCTGGAGACTGCAGCATTACCTGACTGCATGACCTGTCTCTCTCCTCAGGTAACTCCAGCAAAGCTTTGTGATTCCTGAACACACTGGTTAGTCAGGCACTATTTCATTTTCTTACAATTTTTTGCACATTTCACTATCCTTCTGGATGACTACTGTGGTTAGATTACAGAGCTTCTGTCCCAAGAAGTGGGACTTTAAAACCTGGTTTCTTTAAGACTACTGCAGAAAAAGTCTTCTCAGAGTTCTGAAAACAGGTTTTTAACACCAACACTACCATGCACCATGCTGCACTCTAAGGGTAAGGCATACCTGGCAGAAACCCAGGGACATCCACAAACGTGATCAGGGGGATGTTGAAGGCATCACAGAACCGAACAAAGCGGGCTCCTTTCACAGAAGAATTTATGTCTAAGCACCCTGAGGTTAAGAACACAGAAGAAGGTATTAGCAACTCCAGGGATCTGCAGTAATTCAAGGCAACTCAAAATCACACTATTTTAGCTGTATTGTCTTCTTAAAACAAAGGAAAAGCTTATCTGTAGATAATGCAGAGATTATACACCATGAAGCTTGGTTCAGAACTAAGATCACAGAACAAGCTACACTCAAAGGCTCATTTCATTTTTCTGACTCCTGTGTGCAAAGACTTTCTATCCCAAAACATAACA
Source organism: Aleadryas rufinucha (assembly GCA_013397815.1). NCBI lineage: Eukaryota > Metazoa > Chordata > Aves > Passeriformes > Aleadryas > Aleadryas rufinucha. Next base: position 110,025 of record VZTH01011890.1, on the reverse strand, counting down.
GTTTAATTACATTCTTGTAATTTAAAGTATTTTTTCTGTAACTTTTTCTTCATTACTATTTTTCAGCTCAGTCATATTGGAAGGTTACAGAGTTCTCCATTTAAAAAACCCAGAAATTAAACAGTCCAATAATATTTTAAGAAAGATCAGCATTTTTGGTAGACACACTGCAAGGTGTTTCTGTTCTGTTTCAGTGCCATTTAGAATTATATTATGCACAACTATATTAAAACAAAACACATTTTGTATCAAAGCCTCTATATGAAACATTAAAAAGAGCTGTTAAAATTTAAAATACTAAATGAAGATTAAATTTATATTAAAACCTTCTCTCTAGTATCTTGATAGTCATACCTTGTAGAGATGAAATGAATGAAACACCATATTGGGTCATCTGATTTTCCCAAACAAAAAGACACAAGAATTAAAAACAAGGAGTAAACCAGAAAGTTCCGACTGGAGAAGGTCACTTCAGAAACTACTGAGTTAAGGAGAGAAAGCAAAATCCCTGGACAGTTAAGAGCAGCTAGAGCTGCACATTGTACCTTCAGATCCAAACCATGTGAGGTCAGGAGCTCCATACTTGTGTGTCTGAAGGCTTTGCACTGTTCAGCTACAGTGAGATAACAAAGCCACCGCACCCTACAGATGAGGTTTAGATATTTTACTGCCATGGAAGAAGTGTGTAGTTTCCATGCTATGATTAACCCAGTCAATTGCAGGCTGCTGCCAAACGAGTGGTGCTCTTCTACCTCACCCCCCAACCCCCACCATGTGGTGCTACTGCTCCTCTTGGGCTGGATGCAGCCTGGGAGCAAGATCACCTTGCTGAGCCACTAAAGAAACAGTTTGAAGTTCGTTTCACAGCTCACAGCTGCATCACAGTGAGGTTAAAGACAAAGCAAGTGGTGGAAAACCACAGAATGAGTGGAGGAGGACACAAACCCAACAGCTCTGAGCTTACACAGCATGCAGAGGAAGAGACAGAGGCAAGGCACTGTTACTAGTCTCACACTGGACTCTAACCTGAGGCTACTTTGGGCTGGTTGCCCACGATCCCAACGGTCCGTCCGTTCATCCTGGCAAATCCAACCACGATGTTCCTGGCATAGGTCGGCATGATCTCAAAGAATTCCCTCTCATCCACAATCTGCAAAGGGGAGAGGCAGGCAGAGCCCAAATGAGGCCAGAGAGAGGTGCATAAATACACAGGCAAACACAAACTCAGTTACCTTAGTATTGAAACTTTTAAAAGAGTTCAAAACTAGCAGAATTTTGAAGGAAAGAGAGAGAGGGAAACCTTTTAGTCTTTGCAGCCTTCATTGCAAGAATTAACTAGTCCTACATTATTATCCACACTGTCAGTTAAGCGTTCCATCAGGGAACACCTTTATGACTGAGGGGAGCCTTTTTTCCTGGCTTAGAACAAAATGCAAATCAGATGTTAAGAACTTCTTTCTCACATCTTAATTAGCAGCAGACTTACAGACCAATTTCCAGTGATAAAACAGTACTTCCTGGAGCTCAGAAGCTCCCTGTGACATGTTTGATGGAATCTCTCTCTCTTGGCAAGCTCAGAGCCCTTTCTTGAAGCGGCCAGTACAGCCCTGCTGCCCCAGGGTCAGTGCTGGGTATGCCCTAGGGAGCACAGGGAATACAGTGCCCAGCCAGCATCCACCTGGAACCACACACCCATGTGGCTGCACTTCCCTCGGGCTGGAGCTCAGTGTGTGCCCTGCCAAGGGACAGCCCTGGTGCATCAGGCACGATCAGAACTCACACGTTCCAGGGGATCAGAATTATCCATGGAGCAGTAGCGACACCTATACATGGCTGCCTGGGCTTCCAGCAGGATTCCCTGGTTCCATCTGTTTATGGCAGCTGTGCCCATACACACTGCAGTGTGCCAGTCATTTCATTAGCCTCAGTCTCAAAACAGTTGTGAAAAATGTAAGTAGTATAAAAGTGGGTTTATTTCTTTCCTTAATACTTCCCAAAATCTCTGGGAGGGCTTGGAGTCTGTTTCCTAATTCGCCTAATGATTTTTTTTACATGGCACCTTTTAACTTTCAGTACACACAGTGCTGAAATTCACAGTGGAAGAATCCAGGGATTAAAAATACCCTGAGCTTGCTTTCGCCACTAAAATGAGTCTAAATGCAGCCAGTTGCAAACTTTGTATGTCGCTCTCGGACACGAAATAAGGACGCGGAGACGGAGATAGAAACCTGTAAGGGCGAGGAGAGGCCAGGAAAAAAAGGGGCTGACCTCTGCCCTCCATCTTTATTTATATGTTCTTAGAAACTACTATGGATTGGAGGATGAAATGCTCCTCCTCTCAAGACCATTGGTCAAAACTTATGTCTATCACATAACTAAAGGAATGCAAACATCAAGGACAATAACCAAAACATGAAGACTGTTAAGTAAACATGAGAGAGTAGATAACACAGCATGGCCACGTTTATAGAGAGTGCATGAGAAACTATTCACAAAACTGAAAAACACTCCAGAACTGCAAACTGCAGGGCGACATTTGTAATTTAAAAAAAATAGACATATATTTTCTTGTACTGTGCATGTACATAACTGTATCTTAGCATAGATAGGGAAGGGTAAATCTCTGCATTCTGGGTACTTTATTACTTTTATATCAAAGCGCCAGAATCCAAGACAGAAGCACCAAGGTGCAGGGAGGGGCCAAGCAACAGAACTCAGGGGGAGTTCTGACTCCAGAAAGAACTGAATTGCAGCCTCTTTCATCTGTATAGTTGTGTATACAGCATAAGATGTATACTGAAAACAAATCTTGGGATTCTGCTAAAATCCTTTTTTTCCCCTGCAGTTTTTGTTACCCATTCACAGCTACAACACAGGTAGAAACACTTACTTGTAAAGACTGAAATACATAAGTAACAGTATCTATATCTTCAGTGCCATTCAACTGGTTTCTGTCAATTATTTAGACCCAAAACATAATATAGGCATCTTTAATCTGAACACTGCCAGACTTACGGAGTGTATGATATCCAGCATGTCATAGGCTTTGGTTGACTCACTTGGGACAATGGTGTCCAGCTCTGGAACCGGGCGGTCACTGTGGAGAGCAAGTAAGTGTGAGCAACACTACTGACAGAGCAAATGAACACCGAGACCAAAAACTCGGGTAAACATTTCCACCTCTCAGAGATTTCGGAAACCTCCTCAAAGACAGGGAAAAGAACCGGTTCTCTCCCTCTCGGGCAGCCTGAGCAGCCTCCTCCTGAAGGAGACCCCTCTTGCACAGGCACCGTGCTTGGGAAGCCCCGAGCAGCACGGCCCGGCGGGGCTGTGGGGACGCGGCCGGGAAGCGGCCGGGCTGCAGGGGGCACTGCCGGCCCGCGGGACACGCGGCTGTGGGGACACGGCCGAGAGGCTGCCGGGCTGCAGGGGACAGGGGGTCTGCAGGGGACAGTGGGGCTGCTGGCAGGACCGCTCGGCAGGTCAGGGGCGGCGGCGGCGGCGGCAGCGGCAGCTCCCGGTCCCTACAGCTGGCCAGGCAGAGCCCTTCTCCCGGGGCGGAGCGAGGCTCCCTGACACACACCGGCATCTCAGGAACTGCACGCTCACCCTGCCCTGCCCACGCTGTCAGCCGGGGCTTTGAACACACTGAGCCGCAGAAATCCTTTCCATGCTCATTTCCCCGTCCCCAAACAAGCAGAGAGGGGGGAAATATACGGGGAAAACATATCCACACTCTGTTTCTTCCCTTCACTGGCTGTGTTTAAAGACTCTCTCCTGTTTCTCCCCTAACAGTGACACATTTTCACGTGGAGTTTTCCTGTAACAGAGACGCTGCCCCGCCGTCAGCAGTGACAGGATCAGTTATCCCAGCTCTGATCACATTACCCTCATTAGGGACCCCACTCAGCAGTGGCACCCACTGGGTCTGAGGATTCAGCCGCAGTCCTAATGCAGGGGTGTCAATTTTTATGAGTCACCACTGAGAAGGTTTCAGGGAGTATTATATTTGTGCTATTCCATAAAAGTACTGATCTCTATTTGTTATAAATGGTGTTTCTGTGGAGTTCTTCCTGAATTACTATTTTAACAATGCCATGATTTAGTACATTTTGAATAAGACACCACAAGGCTCTAGACACACAATTTCAAACTGAAGAAAGTGATGTGCAGTTTGACAAAATCAGACAAAAGCTGTAAGTGCAGCCCCATGGCTGTCTCTGTGCTCCCTCAGATGCACAGGACAAGGGAGGCACAGCCCCTTACAGGGAAGGGAAGAGACACAGCTACTTATAAAACAAAGCTGACTGCAACATTTCAAGTGCTTTTTCCATATGAATACAAATATTGCATACAAACACTTCCATAAAATGATATAATGAAACCTTAATCTGAAGAAATTAAACTTCTTTTAACATACTAAACCCCAAGCTAGAAACAATTCTAAACTTTCTTGTTCGTAAAATAGGTATGGATGTGCTCCAAGCTCTGTCCTGCGACTTGTGGTACCCCAAAGGATAAAAGTGGAAAAATGAAATTATTGCTCCCATAAATTCACAGCGCTGAAGGAAATTTTAACAGCATTAAAATAGCCATCAGCAAAATGAAGACATTATCCAGGATACCACATATTTGAAAATCTCCTTCAAACGTCTACAGACAGAGGACATCTGGAGCTTGCTGCTGCACTCACTGGGCTTAAGAGGTGGAGAGCTGTGTTTCTTACAGATCCCACTTAGTGGGACAGAGCTGCTGTTTATTGTTAAGGCCTGTGACAGCTGGAGACACCCTCACCAGATGGACACTGGGTTTCATTCAATGCAGAAGTGAAACTGCACTTGGTTACCAAGAGTTGACAATAACCTCCTCCAGAAGTTTGTGGAAACACAGAGAGAGGTAAAATCCCACCGTGCCATACAGCAAATGCAATGCACTAGACACCTCCCAAAAGCAGGGGACATCTCACCAGGGACACCTGGGTACTGCAAGAAACTTGTAACTCCTTGGAACCCAGGCCACTGACAACAAACACTCACCAACACAAGCTTCAGCAACCAAGGCTGGCGCTTTTCAACACCAAAAGAACTTACCTACCTAGAGGGAAAAACAAACCAACCAAACAACCCCCAGCAGCCCCAGGACTTCACAATGGAAGCACAAGTAGGTTACATTTGATTTGCATCATTTGTGGCAATTTTTTGTGGTGTGAAAACGATGCAATAAGAAAGCAATTACTCTAGAGCAATGGGCTGGGACTGGAGCAGCTGTAAGGATCAAACACATCAATCCCAAGCAAAAGGAATCTATTAAGATGTCAGTATGTCCAGATGAAATAATACCAATCTATGCATTAGGACCATAAATGGGAGATGTATTGGAGATGCTGCTATAAAACCAGACAAATTTAACAAAGAGATCTGCCTTCACATGTATAAAGGCTACCAAATTGAAGTTCTTAGTACAAATTGCATTTATTATATGTGATCCTCTAATACTTTATCTCATGCCTTGTAAAAGATAGTTCTTTTTTTCTTAAGGGTGACAAATCTCTTATACTTTAGTAGCTACAACATAACTGACAGCTTCACACAAATAAACTGCCTGTTATAAAGTACATTGATTTTAAAAATGGACTGTTGTTTCTACAGTGAAATTAAAATACCAAAATCAAGTCTGTAGAGAGCAATTATCCCAGTACTACTTGTTGAATGCTTACAAAGATCATGATAACCTCAAAGATAATCCCCCAATTTAGCAAATAATACAAGAGATTTGCTTTGGTTTTGTCACTATCAAACCAGAGCAGTCAAGAATAGAACAGAACCAGACCAGCACAGTTTAATGAACTCCTAAAGATCAACACCTCAGAAAAAATTAGGACTAGTAATTAATTGACCTGTCTACCCATTCTCTAAAAGAAAATGGCAAATTTATTTTCAAAACGTGAAAAATGTATCTCAGGGACCAGCACAGTGATTTGTAACATCAATCTAAAAGCACCTCCCCAAACAAACTGTAACACAGACATGAAAAGCACAGTGAGGGATGAAGAGAAAATAACCTTCCAGACTTACATGTTAAAATCCTCATATGTGAAGAGCCCCAAGACACATCACACACACGTGAGGAGCTGAAAGGAACAGATTCAGGCACCGCTCCCATGCAAGAGAGTGCAACAGCCTCTTGAGGGTTCCCCAGGGAAAGGGCTGAACTTCTGAGTGCAACCAGAGTTTGGGTCAAAATGCTTTTACTCCACTGACATTCTCTACCTTCCAGTCCTAGCAAGGCTCTATGCTCAGTGTCCCCTGCTGGCTCTCAGGCTGTCTCTCCAGCTCCTGGAAAAATTCCCCGATAAAAGTCCAGACAGTTGCCATTTTTCCCCTCTTGAAATGGCTCAAGTCCTTTCTGTATTATGTTGCCAACTCCACAATAAGCCTGAGACAAGTACCTAACGCACAAAGCTTTCTGCCTCCTTGTTGCTTGCCCACCTCTAGCCCTAATGAGCAGAACTCATCCAACAGACACAACTGAGACAGAACAGGGCAAGTTCTCCCCACAGGCACTCACTGTGCTATTCCCTACCTCTCTCGCTTGTTCCAAGGGACTGGGCAGCCCACCTGGACAGAGATTGCTTTTCCCCATGTTCTGCACAACAGCCCTTTCAGAAAACAGAATTAAACCTAACAGTGAACACACGCATGTTGGAACACTTCCCACATTCACATACCAGAGTGCAGAATTGTCTGCCAAGATCCCAGGCACAGAACACCCACCTCTCTGTGCCCCTTAAGTCAGAGAAGCCATGAAATGCAGTGCTCAGAGAGCACCGAGCTCAGCCAGGCTCCCCTTACCTGGGATCATGGCACTCGCAGACTGGAGCTGGATCCCGGTTGCTCAGGGGTAAATAATTAAAGAACTCTCGGAGGTTCAGCAGAGCATCGATGTCATTCTCAAAGGCTCTGTGTGCAACTCCTGCACAGACACAGTGAGGCAGGAATGGAAATCATTGTGCAAGCTTTCTTTTCCAAATATATACTAATAAAGATAGAAAGATGCAACAGCAAGAATCTTTAAACTTGAGCTATTAACCATCAGGAATCTTAGGCCACCAAATCTGACCAGCTAAAAATATCTAGAAAATGTGTGCTGTTATCAGGCTTCCTCCAGAACAGGTCTGGATTGTTGACCTCTTATTTAAAATAATGTGAAGTGGTTTATCAGCTGGCACAGCCCTAAACTGGACCCCAGCCTTCTGGAACTCTGGTCAGGTTACTGTGCTGCACCCAAGTGTTGGACTACAGGTGCTTTTTATAAGGGCTGGATCTGGGCAGCATCTGTGTGTGTGGTTTTGGTTCATCATCAGCTCCATTTACACAGAATTTCCGATCCCACAGTCATTTGAGTCTTGGGAAGATTCATGACTCACAGACGTTTTCCCAGAGGGGAAAAAGGGGGAAAAGAAGTGCTTCATCTCACACTGCCACTTGGTTTATAGTTAAGCAGTTCAATCAATCATGTTAGTGAGCAAACAAGGGACTGTTGAGACTCTCAACCCATGCAAATGTCTGGACAACAAACAAAAAAACCCCACCCAGGCTGACTTTGCTAAGCCTTGCCCCCTGACAGTCTTCCCACTTCCAGCATCTTTGGGGGATTTGCTACTTTCTCTTCCAAATCCCAGAACTCTCCCACATTCCCACTTTCCCTCCCTTATGTTCTATTACTAACCAGGAGCTGCAGGAGAGCGTATGCAGAGTCAGATCCTGTGCTTAGGCAGAGCTTTGTCCCTTAGACTCATCTGCATTGCCCAGTGGGCTGTTTAGCCAGAACTACTCTCATTTACTTCAAGCACAATTAGCACTTTCAGCAAAGTCCCCAGCTCTCACCAGACACTGCAGTGTGTGTCTTTGCACCCCCAAGCTGCTCCTGGGTGACATCTTCATTGGTGACAGACTTCACCACATCAGGCCCAGTGATGAATAGGTAGGATGTGTCCTGGGGGAAGGGAAAAAGCAGAAACAGTGAATGCCAGAGCCAAGCTGCAAAAGCACCTAAGGGACAGCCACAGCCTCTAGAGACTTCCCTCAAAATAAAAACGGGAGAAATTTCTTAAAACGGCTGCATTGCATTAAAAATCCACTGAAAATGCAATTTTCCACAAGTTATTTGGGAAAGTTTTTCTCAACTTTTCATGCAAAATAAAAATCCAAAGCAGGAGACCATCTCAGAAAATATCCATTCCCATGTGTGATCAATGTCACCAGCAGCAGCTCAGGACACACCCTTACCTTCACCATGAATGTGAAATCAGTTAAGGCAGGAGAATACACAGCTCCACCAGCACAAGGACCCATGATGAGGGAGATTTGGGGAACGACCCCAGAACATAAAACATTTCTCTGAAATAGGAAAAAAACAAATCTGGTTTTACCAAAGAAGTGCATCTTTAAATCTGTGCCCAGATTCTGCAAGAATTCACCACCACAAACACGACTGTTTTATCTACTGGCAGACAAATATCTGGAGAGAATGTCTTGATGCAAATGGAACCAAAATGAGTTTGTTATTTTTGTTTTTCTCCTTTCTGTTCCCATACAGTTGATTCCCTATACCATGCACTGACTGCGAAGGAGGTAACAGGTGCCACCTCAACAGATGCTGCAGGGCAAAAACTGCACTGAGCCTGGAGTGGGAAGTGGTGGATATCCCTGACATTTCAATGTGTAGGTACTCTGCTCAGAGGTAGAAGTGAGCTCACTGACCAGCTGGGAGAGGGATTCTTTTAAAATCAGGTTTCTGCACTGGCTTGAGTTTTACACAAAGGTGAATGGCTGCCATCCAACACGGACAGCATGTTGTCCAAAAACCACTTACACTGCCTGGTGCTCAACTGGGTCACAATGACTTCTGAGACTGTTCCTCCCAGACTGCACCACCCCAAAACCTGCCAGCATCTGACTGACCTGACAGCCCACCTGCTTTCCTACCGAAAGGACAGTATTCTGTGCACGCACTTCAATGCAAAGTATTTTAGCAGGCATACACAATAATGTCATTTCTGTGAAGAAATGAGCAGCAGTGTGCCTAGGGGAAAAATTCTTGCATTAACCACAAAAATCCTCTAGGAACACAAAACTTTCACCAGTGCAATCAACACTGTACATCCCCAACCAGTAAGGTTAACACTGAGCCACACAATTCTTTGAACAGAAACCTCTCTGGCATGCCTCCTTTCCTCCTCGCCCCAAAACTCTATTTTATTTTCCCCCCTAACCCCCATCTTGACAGAACAGGCACTTCACTGCTTCTGATCTGAGCTTTTCAAGTTTCCTTTCAGTGCACAGTGCTTAATTTAAGTCCCTCTTAAGGGACTTTAAGTCCCTCTTCTAGCAGGGGAAATCCCTCACCTTTTACCAACCCTACTGAAAATAACTGCTGTGTGAAATTGATAACGTATCTGTATTACAGAAGAGACAAAGGGAAGCTGACAGTGCATCACAACCGAAAAAGCCACTGAACTGTGGTGTGCTCACCTGTCTCAAACTGACAAATGCTCAGAGAAATTACATCCCAACACAGACAATTGAAAATTTAGGTGTAAACCAAGAAGTTAAGTAGTTGCTTGGTGTTTTCTTCCAATCAAGCAAATTGCCTGTTCTTTCATTCTCACTACAGAGCCTTACAGAGCTCAGCACCACCCTTGTTTAAGGCATAGGTTCATTTTTCTAAAGCCAAGAAAAGAACCAAGGTCTGAGTTTCACACACTGCTTTATCCATTGGCTGAAACAGAACGATAACCTTAACATTTACTTACAAACACCCACTTGTATGTTTTGCCCACCTTTGTGGATGCCAAGCTCCCTGTCCATCCAGCAGCCTACTCACCAAAAATATGTCCGCATAGCCTGCCAAGGACTCCACTCCCTCCTGGATACGGGCTCCTCCAGAGTCATTCAGCCCTATCACGGGTGCTCCAACCATGGCAGCTTGATCCATGATCTAGTGATGAACACAAACTCCTCAGTATTGACCCAGCTAAGCTAAACCCCAAAATGTACATCCCCTAAATAAAGTATCTGCCTTCCCAGCCGTGCATCTCCACACTCAGCACTGGGTTTGGATAATGCAGTGGGAGTGACACGGTCACCGGAGAGGGACAATTTCTCCCTGTTCATAAGGGGCCTCAACTACACCTCAAACATCCCCTCAGATCTTTCTCATCTGCTCTTCAAAGTTTGTTGCAGTGGTGGCTGTGGAATCTCTCTAAGCTGTATATTTTAATGCTTGATTACCCTTCTTAGAACTTCTTTGGGAAGACTAAATTAAATCTTTCCTCCAGAAATTTAAACATTACATTTCTCTTGATACACAGCAGTGAGGGAGAGCAATTAGCTACTCTTGGCCTTTACCTTTGTGAACATCCAAGTACCTCAAATCTCCCTTCAGTCTTCATATTCCTCTTCATGTTTCTAGGCTAAGCACCATCAATTCAGTCCCACATCCTGTTTTCTAGGGCTCTGATCATTTTGGTTACTTGCCTCAAGATCATACACAACACTACAACAGAGGCTTAAGTAGGAGGACTGAATTCCTTACATTCCTTGCACAAAATATTCCTGATTATTGAATTCCAGTAAAATGTTTGCCATTTTCATAACACCACAGCACTGGCACATCATGTTAAGATCTGTTTTAACATCAAGATCTGCTTTAGCTCCTAAATAATTTTTTGTAAAACATCAGTTAATCCCCATTTTGAATTCTGAAATTGCTATTCCCTGCCCTTTCAATCATTGTTATAAAATTATTTCAGACAATCTTTAACTTGCTAAGTGTTTTACAGTTCCAGTCCCATCTTTCAGAGTGCTTGCAGCATCAACCTTGAATTTTATATCGCCTAGAAACACAGAAACCACACTTGGTGCCACTCAAGTCAGCGGTATCTCAGGAGACCCAAAACTCCAGCCCAAACAGGAGCTGGTGGTAACTACCTCTGTACAGTCCTAGAATTCACTGACACATTCTGCTGTTTTCCAGGGACTTATATATGGACTTTCTTACTCAATGCTTTTCCAAGTTCTTCCTAAAACACACATCAAAGACTGAGCCCCAAAGCAACTGATGCTCCCAGAGCCTTCTAACTTCGGAGCCCACCAGGAACAGCGCCAACCAGGAAAGACCCACATTTTTTCTAGTTCTGTGATCAGCACTTTCCCTGCTGCTTTAGAAAGAAGAGATCAAAGAAAACCCACCAGAAAGCATCCCATCATTCCAGTGCCATTCCATCCCTCCCCAGTACAGACACCATAAAGCTCCAGTGTGAAAGGGTAATTCAAGTCCTTCCCCATATCAAGACTTGGTAAAACCAAGTATTTGTTACCTAGCCTAAAGTCTTCATGTTTTCTCGTTTTATACCCACTCACTCCTGAGGAGCCTATGCCAGAGTAGTTATTTCCACAGCATAAAAGGCCTTGTGCACCAAAAATCTTGTGATTCCACAGCAAGAAAATTCAGGAAGATTTCCCAGCTCACACCACTCAACACTCATGCATGAAAGAGTTCTTGTCTCCCCACTCCTGCGATTCAAAAACTCTTCCAGCAAGACAAGCGGACAAACAGGAATAAATAGCCACAAGTGTCTGATAAGAGAAACTCTCAGGATCAAGGTGACCTCCAAGTTGTAAAACTGTTTATCTTCAGGCTGTTTACTTGTTACATTTGCTTTTTTAAAATATTATACACTTTCACAGCACACTGTTTAGAGGGAAACGTTTCTCCGACTTCATTCCTCGTTTCTCCAGTGGACAGTGAGCAGTTAATTTAAATTTGTGCTTGGCAAGTCTCTTCCTTTGCAGTAGAGTAGAAAACGTAACTTAATGTAACAAAGTGTGTATTACCTGAAAAAGCTCTCTCACACTAAAGGTTTCCAGAGGCAACTCTCTCAGGCATGGCACATGCCAGAGCCCACTAAAGTCAGTCACCAAACACTTTCTCCAAAGCCATTATCACAACAGACTGAAAAAAGGATGCTGGCAGGTTTTTTTGTTTTCTCCTGTGCTGTATTACCTTGCAGATCTTCTGGGCATGAGCTCCAGATAAACTGCCTCCAAATACAGTAAAATCCTGAAGGTAAAGCAAATTTTCAGATTAGGAAAAGAATAATTTCAGTAAAATGTTGTCAATTATTGCCAGTAAATAATATAATCCTACAGTGCTCTATATTTGGTATGCTGCTTCAAAACAAATGACTCCCTCAGTGCAGCCTGCAGATCATCCCAGCTTAATCCAAGCCTCCTTTACAAGGAGGAAATACAAACCTGGACACGTCACCATTCTAGACTTATGAGTTATGTCCAAGAGTTATTGCTCTTCCAGGGGTGCTGTAGGGACTATGGCAGCCAAAAGGCCTAAGCAGAAAGATCTCTAACAGGCAACACAAGGCCGTGGGACAGATTCAGAAGAAAAAGGGGATATTGACACCTACTGGCACAAACAGAGCCCAGAGCCAACTCCTGCAGAGCTTCCCTGCTGCATTCCCACTGAGTCTTACTCCCAAGGAAGCCCCAAAAGCTGTGTGGACAGAGACAGCATGGCTGTGAGTAACAGTTGAACCAAAAAGGTTCGGCATCTCAGGAGGCAGCTCAATTTGGAGGGAAAAAGGTCTTTAAATATAAAAAGGGAAGGGTGTATCATGAAGGGGCACTCTTAAATTCTACTAATACAAAAACTGCCCACTACTTGTGTTCCAAAGTGAAGGTTTGTGTTCGGCTCCTCTCTTATGTCCAGGCCCACGTAACAGTGTCTCTCCTTGGAAGGAGCACGCCTCCAAGACAAAAAAGGCAGAGTGTATGCCTTGCTCCAAGGTAACACAGCAACAGCCACTTTGGCCATGAGAGCAAATGGAACAAAGGCTACTTTGTGGCCCAGAACAGAGCAGCACTTACTAATGGTCTGAAAGAAAGCCTTTATTTCACAGTGTTATGAGTAACCAAGATAAGTCTCTTCCTAAGATGTTTCCTCTAAAATACTTTTATTTTAATATAAAAAATATATTTTAACATAAAAAGTACATTTTATCTATTTATTTCCTATCTATCACAAGCTTTTTTGCTTCTTCTTGTCTGAGGGTGCCCTGCTTCCTCCCACAGGTACATTGCTACATGGCCACACTGAACTATTGTGAACTTATTTCAAAGGATAAGTTTGCACCGTTTAAAAACAAGGAAAACTTTACCTGACTGAAAACATAAGCTAGTCTCCCATTAATCCGTCCACGGCCAGTCACCACGCTGTCACCAGGATACTGCATTAAAAACAGAACAATTCATTGAAAATAATAGATAGAAAAATCAAAGCAACAATGATGTCCACTAAAATTTCCACAAACTCCTACTACGACAAAGCAAAGGCTGATTTCCTGGGAGGTCTCATCTTCCATGTTTGCAGTGGGGGCTCCACAAAGATTTTCCCCAGCCCTGAAAAGGAAAACTAGAAGTAATATCACACATTCATTATGTCTTAGAGTAAAGACCAGTGAACTTAGCAAGTTCCCTTCAAATTTAGCACATCTGGAGTTAAGGCAGATCAAGCCCTCAGAGACAGCATGTACCTTTTATCAGGACTAGCTGATGTTTTTGAAAAAATGGACAGAGTGCACAAACCTCTGAGGTGTTGATATAGGATAAAAAACAACCCTGGACAGGTCAAAAAATATAATTACAGTCACCTCATATGCTTGAACTTGACCTGTCCCATTTTTCACCCTGTAAATAAGGGAAGAAAGAATCAGACAAGAAAATGGAGCTTTGAGTCTTAAAATGAGCTTAATCTATATTGTATCGCTTTCTAGAAAAGAAAATACATAGAAGTCTTTCAAGACAACAGTAGAAAAGGAACTTCACTAGGCTGTGAGTAAAAAAGGGAATTTCAGGCATTGAAGTGCTTTTTGCTGTTTGGTATTGAAAAAGAAGAAAAGGAAAGAAAAAAGTGAAGTGTGTGGTGCAGGGCCCACTCTAAGGGCCATTTATGCACAGGTGGTCTGTTGTCAGGAAGGTCACACCTGTCCAGGGCCTTTTCTCAGGCTGCACACACAGCACTGCTCCCAGCCCCTGGCACACAGAACAGCAGCACACACCTGTACTCCAGCCACTGCCATGTGCAGGTGACTCCCAGAAGCCCCAGCAGCCCACAGAGAGGCCTGGATGTGAGCACAAGTCCTTCCCCACCCTCAGAAAGTTCCAGGCACTCTGAGAAATCCAATGTTAAACTAATATTCCAGCTCAGTGGCCACAGTTAGGTCATCTGTTGTGAAACTGTGCTCTGTAAACACAATCTGCAGCTCACTGAAGGGTGAATTCTGAAGCACAAGGGAAAAAATTAACCCTCTTGTCACACCCAGGACTCTGCTGCTCCTATTTTCAGAAACAGCAATTTGTTATCAATGGTGTAGGATGCAGCATGGAGTAACTCAGTGAGAGGCAACAAGGCAGTTATTTGAGTTTGCTGGGGAACAGAGTAAAAAATTAGAGGAAAAAAGAGAATTGCTCTGCTATTACCTGAGAGAGGAGGAGATCTAACGCAACCTCCTTCGCAGCACCAAGTGTCATCAGCCTCCTGTCTGACATAACAAACAAATCCTTCACCTTTGCCGTTCCCAGTGCCCCTGCTGGAACCCTGCTGTCCCCTCCCTCATCCATAGGCTGCAGCCCTACAACCTGAAGGAGTGAAACCCAATGAACTGGTTTAAGAACTGCACAAACAGAAGTTGTAGTCACTGTGTGCAGCACAGGGCACACACAGAACAGCTCCTCACCCAACAGCACAACCCACAGCAAACAGCCTTTGGCTACAGGAAGATTCACAGTGAACAGGCACATCTGCACCAGCCACCGACATCCCAGCAGCTCACTGGTCCCTTCTACCAAACCACAACAGAACACTCTTCCCAGGTAGCTCATTATCAGGCATCAACATTATGGTGAGAGACTTTGGGGAGCCACGGATTTTCCCTGTGTGTGTGGAACTCCCTGTACCATGCTGGTTTAGGATACATGGCCACGTATCCAGAAAGAGCCTTAGCAAGCAGGGTGCAACTGGCTAACAGAGCTGTACAAATGTTGGGACTTGTAAACATCCAGATCAGATTGTAAGGCCCTAAAGGATTTTATGACTGTCGTCTGGCAGGCATAAATATGGATCTGAGTTATTTCATCCAATAACTCTAATCCTACTTGTGGGGAGGTAGAAGTATCTACCCTGATTTGTTCCTCATATCTGACCTGATTGACAAAGCTGCACCAACAAAGCTCTGCAGCCTCCTCTACTGTTTAAAATGCAAATCTAAGACAATTCCCAGGAAGGTATTTGAACCAAACAGGTGACATTATAAAAAAGGCATCAAGCTTAAACAACAGAAAACTCTGTAAGTTGTTAAATGGAAACTGAGGGTAATTACAGCGAATTTACAAAACAAAATTATACATAAAAAGGAAACAAAGAGAAGAAATTACATGTGAACAGAAGAGCCCATTTTCAACCAGTGGGCTGGCTGCACAGTAGAGGACACTGAAACAAGAGTTATATGACATAAAACTACCTTATTCTTACTAGAGTCCATCCCAAAGTCAGTACATCTGTGTTCCACAAACATGTCATATTCATCAAAACTGTCAGGGTCCAACAGCAGCAGAATTCGTTCCCTTGCTGTCAGCTTTCCCTGAAACAGAGCAAGCAACAATTAACAAAGCCATCAGGTGGTTCTGGCTGTTTGCTGATCCCCAGCAGATACAGTTTAATCAAACAAAACCTCACTTGATCTGCTACATTGGGTCCATTAAGCAACTGCAGGCCCCCAAAGCTGGAAATAGCCTATGTAGTGATTATCCTCCTCAAAAACAAACATAATGCAAGCCAGACTCTGAAAAGAAGGCTGACTGTTGGAGCAGCACTACCACAGGAGAAAGGAAACAATCTCAGAGACTTTTCAACAAGCTACACATGCATCACAGCTATTTTTGCTTACACATTTCAATGCTGCTATTAAGGCCTTTGTTCTATTCTTAACCAGGGAACCCTTCTACAGCTAAACCAGTCCTCCCCAACAGCTCAGGGTTCAATTCACCGCACTCAATACTTGACTGCAGTAAATAAGAGGGAAGAGGAAGTGTGACAGCCTGCAGGGATCTTCTGACAAAATCCTTCTGTTCTTTTTCCTGCTGGACACTGGTATGGGCAAAAGTAGGGTAAGGGCCAAGAACACAATCAGTTGACCAGATATGCATGTCCCTTGCTCAGTGTTATGCAGTAATGAATGATTGCAAAGTTCTTTATATCTTAACCTACCAAAAAAAATCTGTTATTTCCAACCCAGGTAAGCATCTGTCTGCAAAGGGCAGGACACCTGGGCTGTCACCTTTAGGGATGATGTGACCCTGCATCAACATGACATTAGAACACAGCTCAGCTTCTCTACAAAACATCTGACCAGTAGGCCAAAAAGCTCATGAAAAGCAGTAAATGCAGGAAAGCCTAAGGTAAGCCATAGTTTTAGTTTATATAAAACATAAGCTGTTCGAGGCCCTAGACATGCAAAAGCACTTGTATATTTGCGTGTCAGTGTCTTGAATGTAACCCAGTGAGACTGAACTCTCTTCAGCTGTTGTATAACTGGGGAGGGACACCACTGACAGGAAGACTGAGATCTGAGGGAGCCTTCATGGCAATCACCATTCCCACCTCCTCGACGCCTACAAGCCACCGTGGTACCACCAGGGCCTTGAACCACACTGAAAAGGCGTCCCAGCAAGAAGCAATGAAACAGAAATAGGAAACCTCTGCTGTCACCCCCATCAGCACTGCCTGCATGCCGAACAATAGAGGCAGGAGACTAAAAACCCACCTGTTGTCATCCCTCCCACCTGTCTTTTCCTCTGCCTTATTTCCACTCTTCTAACTCTTTGCTCTCGTCTTGGAGATCAACTTAAATCTGCAACAGCGGTGTAAAGATAAAGCTGTGCTCAGAAGTGTTAAGCAACCTAGAACTAACTTACCATCACATTGACAGCCAGAAGTTGCAACTTCTGTCTACACTACCTCTCATACATATCACAGCCAACCTCGGTGACCACTCTGAGGTAAAGAAATTAGTAAAGCAATTGTTCTTTTTTCTACCCAGACTAACAGGCAGGCCAGCCTTTAGCGGNAGCCCAGCCCCACGCTGCCGCTCGGGTGTCCCGACCACGGCAGGGCGGTGCGGGGCACGCGGCTCCGGGAGGCCCGGGCAGGGCCGCTGCCAGCCCCGGGCTCGGCGCAGGCCGCTGCCTGAGCCCAGCCCTCCGCGGCCGGGTTGTTCATCGCTGTTGTCTGGGCGCAGAGACCAGCGGGAAAATGCATCAGCTTTTCCCCCTTTCCTGCGTGGTGGTGAGATTTGTGGCGTTTCAGAAGTGTGGAAGGCAAGCAGAGGTGTCAGCTCGGAAGATTAGCTGTCCTCTCTTTGTTCCAAGTGCCAGAAAGTATTTGGTAGGAAAACAGTCCTTGTGACACACCAGCACCGATTCCCTGCCGCCTCCTATGAAGAGGCACTGTGGCTCTTGTTTCGGCACGCTTTCGGCCGGATGAGGCAAATCGAGACCCCGTAAGAAGGGAGTGGGTCAGGATGTGCGGGGAATACGCAGCGCACAGAGTGAGTGCCCGAGCTGCAGTGTATCCGCAATCCAGAGATCTGATGTCATCGGCTCCCAGGCAGTTCTCCAGTGTGCAGGCGCAGCCATCTGTGCAGCAGATCATTTGTTACCCCTCTAGGCCACCTCCGACACCGACCACCAACAAACCAGCGGCCAGTTCCAAGTAGGGCGAGGTGAATATTGCTGTACGTGTCCATATACCACACATGAAACGCACGAGCATGGCCCTGTAGATACCACATGTCTGAGGAATCTCCAAGAATGGAAATTCTTGGATTACATCGTATATACAATCTGTCGTACAATAATTCATTTTGAAAGGGCTCTCAGGCTTCAGTCCAGCCTCCTACTCAGAACAGACTCAGCGCTGAATTCATACCAGTTTTCTTAGGGCTTTTGTCAGTTGGATCTTAAAAGTTTGCAAGGACAAAGGCTGGCATACCTTTCCCAGACGTGCCTGACTGGCTCCAGGGCGAAGAGATTCCCCTCCCTCCTGTTCTATTCAGTAGCAACCTGCCCTGTTTCAGTTTAGGACAGCTGCCTCTTGTCCTCTGACTGCCCTTCAGTCAGGAGGGGTTAGTGAGGTGACAGCCACAGGCTCTCCAGTACCAGAAAGCAGCTGCTAGGGGTGTCCCCAGTGTCCTCTCCAGGCTAACAAAGGATAAAGCCCAGTCCCCCAGCCTCTCCTCCTGGGGAAAGTGCTCCAGCCCTTCACCATCATGCTGCCCCTCCTCACCATGATGTGCCAGCCTGCACACATCTGTATAGCAAGAGATCCTGTCAGAAACCTTGCCCAAGTTAAGACACGTGACATACACTGCTCTTCCCTCATCCGCAGAACCCCTCACTTTGTCACTGGAAGGCACTGAGGTTGGTCACACGATTTATTCCTGGTTAATCTATGCTGGCTATTCCAAATCACCTTCTCCACGTGACCGCAAAAGGCAGCCAAGAACACTTGTGCCATGGCTTTCCTCCCAGACGAAATTGNGCCCCGCCGTGCCTGGCCTGCCCTGCCCTCCCCGGCGAGCGTGCGCCCGGCGGCAGCGGGACGGGGCTTTGTCCCCGCCGTCCGCCTGTGCAGGGCTCACCCGCTTGTGCTGGGCATCGATGCGGGCCTGGCCGCCGCCGAGCAGCGCGGCGCGGCGCTTCTCCTCGATGCGCTGGGGCACGGGGGGCGGGCGGGNTATGAAGAGGCACTGTGGCTCTTGTTTCGGCACGCTTTCGGCCGGATGAGGCAAATCGAGACCCCGTAAGAAGGGAGTGGGTCAGGATGTGCGGGGAATACGCAGCGCACAGAGTGAGTGCCCGAGCTGCAGTGTATCCGCAATCCAGAGATCTGATGTCATCGGCTCCCAGGCAGTTCTCCAGTGTGCAGGCGCAGCCATCTGTGCAGCAGATCATTTGTTACCCCTCTAGGCCACCTCCGACACCGACCACCAACAAACCAGCGGCCAGTTCCAAGTAGGGCGAGGTGAATATTGCTGTACGTGTCCATATACCACACATGAAACGCACGAGCATGGCCCTGTAGATACCACATGTCTGAGGAATCTCCAAGAATGGAAATTCTTGGATTACATCGTATATACAATCTGTCGTACAATAATTCATTTTGAAAGGGCTCTCAGGCTTCAGTCCAGCCTCCTACTCAGAACAGACTCAGCGCTGAATTCATACCAGTTTTCTTAGGGCTTTTGTCAGTTGGATCTTAAAAGTTTGCAAGGACAAAGGCTGGCATACCTTTCCCAGACGTGCCTGACTGGCTCCAGGGCGAAGAGATTCCCCTCCCTCCTGTTCTATTCAGTAGCAACCTGCCCTGTTTCAGTTTAGGACAGCTGCCTCTTGTCCTCTGACTGCCCTTCAGTCAGGAGGGGTTAGTGAGGTGACAGCCACAGGCTCTCCAGTACCAGAAAGCAGCTGCTAGGGGTGTCCCCAGTGTCCTCTCCAGGCTAACAAAGGATAAAGCCCAGTCCCCCAGCCTCTCCTCCTGGGGAAAGTGCTCCAGCCCTTCACCATCATGCTGCCCCTCCTCACCATGATGTGCCAGCCTGCACACATCTGTATAGCAAGAGATCCTGTCAGAAACCTTGCCCAAGTTAAGACACGTGACATACACTGCTCTTCCCTCATCCGCAGAACCCCTCACTTTGTCACTGGAAGGCACTGAGGTTGGTCACACGATTTATTCCTGGTTAATCTATGCTGGCTATTCCAAATCACCTTCTCCACGTGACCGCAAAAGGCAGCCAAGAACACTTGTGCCATGGCTTTCCTCCCAGACGAAATTGAGGGGGATGACCTTACAGTCCCAGGCTTTTTGTAGATGGGTGTAACCCCAGCCTTTCCCCAACCATCAGGGATCTCCCTGATCTCCATGACCTTTCAAAGTTAACAGTGGCCTCACAGCAACACCTGCCAACTCTCTCCAAACACTGGGGTTATCCTGTCTGATTCCCCAGAATGTGTTGAACTTTCTCAGTAGCTGCTGACTCAATCACCCCCACTACAGGAGCCCTCTCCTTGAGCCCTGCCTGCAGGCACAAAGGTCTGGAGAGATCTTGGCAGTGAAGACCAAGGCAAGAAAGCCACCAAGTACCTCAGCCCACACACTGCTGAGCAGGAGGCTGTTTCAGCCCCCAGCCAGAGTAGCTGCAGGATGCCAGCTGCATTCCTGGCCTATCTGTGAGATAGCTGCTCCTCTGCAGCAGCCAAACAGGCATTTCACCCTCCCCAGGCAGGAAGCTTCTACTGGTCACAAAACAGCCCAGGCAGAAATGAGACCACAGATATTTGAAGCAAAAGCCTCCACTATCCCCCTCAGGTGGGTTCAGCATCACTCAGGCTGCCTGCAGTAGCTTCTTCATTAAAAATACACTCAAAGAGCAACTCTGCAACTTCAGAAATTAAAATAACCACTACTCAGAACATGGGTCATGTGCAAAAGAGGTTGGGAATCTGCATTCTGGGAACAGGGAGGTTTCAAAAAGTCCTCATCCTGGAAGACAAGACTGGCGTGGCAAGGGGAGCCAGCAGAGGCAAAAGGGCATTCTTTAGATAGCTGAAGTTCTGCCCAATAGAAGAGTAGAGGGGGAGACAGAATTGTCAAGAGTTGCAGGTTACGTGTTAAAAAACAGGGTGAAGAGGCCAAAAAATATTTAGGAGCAACTTGCTGTAAGTATGAAAACTGGTAAATTCTTTTTCAAATACTTGAGGAGAAGGAAGTGCGCCAGAGATTCTGGCAATAAGACAAGCCAAGATTAAAGGGATTGTTCAGACTATCCAACAGAAAAAATAGTTATTATTTTTGGTTTGTTTTATCTGAATTCAGTGCAAAGGAACTTGACAAGATTTCCGGGCTAAAAAGTCTGGGGGTTTTTGGGTTTTACTTGGATGTTTACTGGGTACACTGAAGGTCCTATTTCACCCCAAAGAGTAGAAGATTAAGTTATAGAACAAATCATTAGCACTAACACATCTTCAGGACCAAATTGTTTTCACCTCAGTGTTACATGATCCTTCACAGATAACTCACTTAAATATAAAGTCTCTTGCTAAAAACTCCTAGGTGGCTATTGCAATGGCAGTTTTTAAGGAAGGCGTTAAAGGACCTAACAAAACTTT
Source organism: Aleadryas rufinucha (assembly GCA_013397815.1). NCBI lineage: Eukaryota > Metazoa > Chordata > Aves > Passeriformes > Aleadryas > Aleadryas rufinucha. The sequence continues at coordinate 88,720 of VZTH01011890.1, read as the reverse complement.
AAACCTGTAAATCCAATATGAATTATGAAGCAAAATGCCAAAAGCCCCATCAACCCAATCCACAAAACCCAGTATTAGCAAACACGTAAATAAACAGGACATACTGGGGAGCATTTGGCAGAGATTTTGTACAGAGATTCCTGCCATGCACATCTAGTGGCTTTATTTAGTGAAGTCAAACATATAAAAGGGAGATCCTGTTCATATAATTACTTGGATTTCCAGAGGCCTTTGAGAATGTCCCTGATTAGGAGCTCTTGAAGTTAAGTTGTCATTAGATTAAATGGAATTCACCTCACAGAGCTCAGAGAGAAATGAAATTCAAGTGGTTGTTAAGATGCACTGGGGAAAACCAGAACAAGAACACACATCTGTTCACAAAAGGAACAAGTTCACAAAACCCCTGCAAAACCATCAGCTCCATTTTCAGTAGTGGCCAAAGAGTCAAAAGGTCCTGGACACACTAATGGAGGAGGAATCTACCTAAGATATAAAAAGAAAGGAGCTGCTGCTCTCTCTGTAGGTCCCCAAGACACAAATTGCTAGGAAAATATCACTATATGCTTACAATATTCTTACTGTTCCCTACATATTTGTCACTGCCTGCGTTTGGAAGCAGGATACTAGACTCAGCTCTGACAGTCATTCTTACAGTCCAATATTGTTAGAATTGTCAAGCTAGAGGTTGTCACGGGGATGCATCAGAAAGTGAAAATTCTCCAGGCAGTTTCTCAAGAAGCCCCCACAATGCAAATCAGTGAAAGAGAAGCAAGTATTTTGAGGCCAAATCCAGTTACAAGAGGACTTCAAACCATGAGAAAACAGTCTCCTGATATTCCATTTTTCCATGTTCAGTCAAATAGTATTTTGTGCCTGGTTTTGGTAAACAGAAGTAAGGAATAAAACCCAGTTCCATCATCAATTTGTATTCCTGTCAGAAACCACCCAAGGTTATCAAAGTCAGTTGATCTGTTTAAGTCAGAGGGGTAACTCAGGTGTGTAAGAGGCATGTTCTTGTTGTACGTACAGTAGCATTCTCCCTAAACCCAAATTAAACTGGAGCACATGCAGAGCTGAACCAGTATTTCTGCATTAGCAGTTTGGCTCAGAATCAGCTCAACTATTTAGTGCTAATCCCAGATCATCTCTACTTGCTCTGGGCTGTTCCAAAGCGAGAGTCCTGTTCTGACAAAACTCCTGCACTCCTGGAAGCCCAGGTTTTGACCAGACTTACAACCCCCATCACAGATGAGCTGGGCACTCAAAAAAGGAGCAGATCTCCTCCAAAACTGGATTTATGGATACCTAGGCCAGAAGTGACTGCTGTACAACATGAGATTGTCTCGGTAAAATATTCTGTGAATTACATATTTTAATCAACTATCAAATACTTGCATTTTAAAAAAAAAAAAACAACTCCATGGTCTTTGTTTGATACAGTGAAATAGTCAGTCTGTACTGGTTTCTCAAAAAAGCCTGTCAGAAGATCTCTGAGTGAAGATAAAGTGTTTGTCAGGGGAGTCACTACAAAGGACCTGTTAAAAGATGTAGTTGTAGTCTTACAGCTTCAGAATAAGGAAAAGCACCACGGGGATTAACCATCTATCTGTCATCAGGCACAAGACTTCTCACTACAGGACACCAGAAATGCTCTGGTCAAAAAAGAGCTGCACAGAGTAGATATGCATCTAAGAACTCACCTTTAGGAAGTCACAGTAATATTTATTTGCCTGGATTGGGAACAAGGCAGTCAAGGAAACAAGTAAAGCCAGTGTTTTCCAGCAGCTCTTCTGTCCCACTTACAGCTAAGCCCCAAAAGAGAAAGGCCAGAATATCCCTGCTTAAGTAATAACAGTAAAACAAACCACCAAGCTAAAAATTTATTTACTGAGAGAGGGGCTCCCTGTGAGAGCTTCTGTAGTACTTCTCAACCTCAGAGTTCAGTGGGCAGAAGGGAAGAGCATGATGCTCCTGGAAGCAAAATTCAACAGCCAGCTCAATTATGCTAATTCATTTATGCAAATGCAGAACTTGCTCACACGCCCCTCCCAAACCTGAGCTGGCAAACAGGTGTAAGAACTACAACAGGAGTAGAGTGGTACTTCAGCTGGACTGACAGAGGGCACAGGATTCTCCTGGCACACAGAAACCAACAAGAACCCCCAGCCTAAACAAGCAACAGCTGTCTTTGGATGTACAGAACTATATCCAGAGAAGAACTTTAATTTCTTTGTTTAGCTACATCAGAAAAACATTAACAGCTTCAGTGAGGAGTTGGACTGCTGTGAGCTCTATCAGTGCCCTCCCTTCTTCTATTCTTCTAACACGCATATTGGGAATCTGTGTTGTCATACTTTTGAAAGGTAAGCTAAACAGATTTTTTTACGTTAGCCACAATATAAAGTTCACTCACATGGTTCATGTAAGTACAACTGTAAGGCAAAAATAACTGAAAAAGAGGGATTTGATCTCACCTGACAGAACTTCAGAGTTATACAGATATACCTCATGACTTCTGCTTATACAATTTAATAAAAACAGGAGGAATTTGATTACAAAAGGTCTAATATGATATGCAAAATGCATGTATTTGATGCTGATTCAAATAGAACAATTATTAGGCCAGACATGCTCACACAGCTGGAGAAAAGCTATTGCAGCTACACCCACTAGCCTGGCTCAGATTGAGGAAGGGCTGGGGGGACTGAAAGAGAAAGCTGTGCTGAACAATAAATGCTGGAGAAGATGCCCTACAAATTCATCCTATGAAAATTCCCTTCAAATATATCACCCAGATGAAGTAACCGAATTGTGGGTCACTGGCTTGTGGAGAACAATAAGCAAACCCCATAACAATAGTGATGTAGTGGGTGGGGTTTGTACTGAGATCCCAAGGACCTTAAAATTGTTGGGGAATATTCCTTCTCAGGTCCTTGAGAATCCAAACCACAAACAGATTCCTGTTTATTTGCTGGATGTTTCTAAAAGTGGTAGATAGTTAAAAAACACCAAACAAACAAAACCCCACACACAGTTACAAAGAACTGGTGGGTCTAACAGGCACTGCTATAAAACTGTACAGCATTGAATATTCCAATGTTCAACAACAGATAAGAAATGTTCTGGCTTAGAACAAGGAATTCCTCCTACCAGTAAAGATACAAATTCTACTGCACTATTCCAGGTCTCAAGATTGATAATGCAGATGCCTTTTTTTTTGGTTGGTTGGTTTTTTTGTTCCCTCCAAAAAAAAAAGCTGCTTGCAAAAAACAGACCCAAATAAAAAAGCAGAAACTGGCTTCATCATATGTGGAGGTGAACTTGAATGAAAGGGCCATTGCAACCACTCCTATAATCCATAAAAACAGGGTGTTCCTAGTGTTGTGCATGTGAACCTCTCAAATCGAAACCAGCAATTCTCAGAGAGGGATGTTTATAAGAGAATTGGAAGCAACTGGAATATGTTTCTAAAAAGCATGGCCACTCTGGAATAACGTAAAAGAATACTTTTGAACACAAAGGAGAAAAATTGTTATATGGGTGAAGTCTGTGGTTTGTTCATGAATATAAAAGGGAGGCAAAACCAATGGACTGGGGGTACCAGCATGCTCTGCTTTACCAGGATTCCAAAGGCATGTCATGGTTGGACACCCCCTGAAATATTTGGGAGTTACAGAACTAAAGGGACAATCCTATGAGACAAATTCAAGGCGAATTAAAAATTAAAAAGGCACAAACACGTGAATTGATGCAGCTTGTACTGCAGGAGAGGTCTCTACAGCTGTGTCTCTTTGGGATGGTAACAAGGGTGAGCAGGTAGCCAAGGATCACTTAAAGGGCCAGAGGCTTTGCAGAGTCATGATAGCCATCCCAAGCTCCTCTGACTGCTTTCTGGCAAAAGTCAGTCTGTGTTGTTCTTAGAAGCCGTGGGGGGATGCTTCTTGTTCCTTTCTTCTGCAGTTACTGTGATTACCTTTTTGGTGGTGTTTGTTTTGTTAATACATTAATAAAATCAGCCCAGAAAACACTGTGTTGTTACAATCCCTCTGGTCTTACCCTGCCTCTCTTCATGATACTCAAAATGCAGTGACACAGAAGGAAACCTACATCAAGTCAAACAAGCAAACAATTAGAAACAAACTTGCCATTGGCAGCCGGCTGAAGGAAAAAACAAACCCCATAACAAAACAACAACAAAACCCCAACCATTTTACTCACATCCAGGCTTTCAGAGGCAGTGTATGTGCTGACCTGTATTTTTTTTTTCTACTCAGTTGATAACTTTCTCTTAAAGATGCAGTGCTGTACGAATCAGACACTTCAGGATACACCACTTCCACAGCAGAAGGAATTTAACACAGGGAGCTACTTGAACATCTTATGTTCCTTATTATACATTTACAAAGAACTGTTCACTGAGATCTGAATGTTTATTCTGTTCAAGTGCTGTAGGGAAGAATCAAAAACTGTCACCCAACGACCTGGGCCATTAACACATGTATCTGAGTTTGGCAGAGTTAACAGGCAGTATTCTAACCTAATCTGAACAAGAAGTCTAGTTTTTCCCAAACACAGACACGGTAGAGCATTGAGAGGAACTGGAAAATGAAATAACATTCCTATTTCACCCTTATTTTCCAGTGAAACAACAAGGTGTACTCAATGGTTTATTGAGTGTTTCAGTGCTTGTTCAAAGTTAAGCACCTACCATTGGCCAGGGAGGGAGATATGTCACTGGTCCTGATGCCTAAAAAGGACAACCTGAAACAGAGACTAGACAGGGGTAGAGGAACAAAGGAGATATTTATTCAAAAGGCCTTCAGAGGTACACCCTGGCAGGCCAAAGGCTACCAAGATGGACGACGAGTCACAAGTTCTTCACACTGTTGTAAGTTTGGTCCATTTGCATATCAGCATAAATTCGCCAATTAAACTTTAGCTAATAATGTAACTGCCCCCCCAACTTGCCCCCCTTTCTCAAGATGCTGGTTTACACATTTTGGCCTAGGAGGGCCTGAGTGTCCTTGAAGAGCAAGCCTGGAGAAGCTTTGTTATGTCTATCTTAGCATAAGAGAGCAGCAGCTAACAGGCTGCAAGACAGATCAGAGTTACACACTAGGAATACAGAGAATACAGAATTTGAAAAATATAAAAGCTAAAACCTAAGGCATCAGTCCCATAAGGCTCTTAGCACGAGGGACTAGCAGAGGTGGCTGCTGCACGGGGAAAGGTGAGCCAGGGAGATAAGAGCAAGGCAGGCCAGGCAGTGGTATCAACTACAAGAAAGAGTCCCATGCTACCTGAGTGAGGAGAGCAGAGCAGGGCCAGCAGCAGCAAGAAGGGTGAGCCCCTGAGCAGCAGCCATTTACAGCAAGGAGCAGGTCCAAGAGCAAAGCAGGCAGCCAGCAGAGCAGACACAGGCAGGGATCAGGAAAAGGCCAGCTCTCATGCTTGAAAGAAGCTCCTAAAGCACAGCAGAGAAGGCTCAGGTGGAACTTCTCCCTTCCTGGCTGTTTCTCAGCAGCCTGATGGGGGTCATACAGGTGTAGCACATCAGGGCTGAGCCAACCCCTGGGGCAGGGAGGCTGCAGAGCTGGGGGGTGCACTCAACCCCTCACAGTTACTGTCAGCGCCCCATTTGTCTCAGTGATCACAAACAGCTGAGGCCCTAACCCACCCTCTTGAGGCAGCAGGACTCAGCCTGCAGGATAGTGATGCTGACAGGTTGGAAGAAATGATCAACAGAGACAGGAAAAATTATATCTGCTGCTTGGACTGCATTGTTAGAAATGAACTCAAGGGTCTGGCTAGAAAAAAAGTGAAATTCAGCAGATTAGCCAGCAATAGTGGGGGAAAGGCACTATGGCCTTCCTCTGGTCTAAAAGGTATAACCTAGTCAGTCTTGCTACTCTTGCAGTTTCATATTCTATTATTACCATAATTTTCAAGAGTAATAATTCTTTGTAGTTCTAGAGATTGAAATTGCCAGGATTTAAATTGTTCTTAGGTGGAATCCAGAGCTACTCATTTAGCTCCATCAGTGAGTACCAGAACAGTGCAGGTTAATGCTGTGGATGGGGATATTGAGGTTTGACCCTGGAACCCTACTGCTGTCAACTGCTGACTCCCAGCCTGTGCACAATACCTCAGAGGAGTGTATCCCAGAAATTAGACAAGACTGGTAGAGCTCTGGGTGTTGGGTGTCAAGTAAGTTCCTTGCCTAAGAGCCAGAGCAGCATGAGAGGGAGCTGGGAGGGGTTGAGAGTGTTCAGGACACTGTGTGTTTGGCAGAAGACATGATACAGGGAGGTGTGTATGAGTGGACTGGGTGGGAATTTGCTTGGATGTTATTTCAGTCTGTTGGCTTGGTTCAGCACAGACAGTGTTCCTGGCAGTAAGCTGAAGAAGGAATTGGGCATTTTACAAGCAATGTAACAGCAGGCTGAGGGTGAGAATGAAGATATGCTGTGCCTTGGAGTGAAGTCAGGTTGGGGATTCAGTGTGTGCAAGGAGTTCAGAGATGGCTACTGAGTGTTTGCTGGGAGGCAGAAGGGCATTGTAGGTCTGCATGGTAATACAGAGACGTATCCACATGGGCTGTACCTGGGCCGTGTGGGAACAGTGCCAGGTGGGGAATGAGCTGCTTGATGAGGCACATAAGTGCTAAACGAGTATTTGGAGGGAAGACCCAATTCTTCCTGTATTTTGTGTGTAGACTCATTTTGTGTTGGGCTGGAGAGCTGGGGGGATTCATGAAGTGAACAAGGAACTACAAGGTACAGGTGGAACTCCTTGATTAGTTTCACATGGGCAACTCTTAAGTGAACACAGAGGGCCAAGTGGGAAAAAGGAGAAGCTCTGTCAGGCAGTTCCCCAAAAGGCCAAACACAGAAGCAGGGAGAGGGCTGCCCGACGGTGCTGGCAGTGTTGCAACACAGGATCTGGAAATCTGTGGAATGGCTTTGGTGCTTACATAGGACATAAAACAAGTTCCCTCCATGAAAGTCCCGCCTGTGCCTGTATCTTGATCATACCTGCCCTCAGCCTGTGCATCCACTGCTGTGCTGTACGTGGGGTCTCCAGCAGGAACGCTTGTGACAGACTTCTGCCCACAGAGCCGTGTGTGGGAGGCTGGCGGTGTCCTGAGGGGTTTGTGCGCTCCGCAGCTCCCGCGCCACCTCTCCCAAGAGCTGCCAGGCCCCAGAGCTCCCCGGACTCGCTCCGTGCCCGCGGCGGGGGCCGGTGTGTCAGCTGGCAGCCCGAGGTATTGACAGGCCTGGCCGCAGGTTCCAGCACGGCCTGAGGGCAGAGGCGGGGCCGATTCCTCAGCCCGAGCGGAGGCGCTCGCCATGACAGGGGCGGGACGCGGCGTCCGCGCCCGGCCGCCGTGAGGGGGCAAAGCCGAGACACGGCGGGGCAGGGGTGCGCGGGGCGGTGCGTAAGGCGATGGTGCGTGAGGCGGTGTGCGAGGCCCCGGCCGGGGCGCCGTGTGAGGCGCTGAACGCGAGGAGCTCGCGGGGCCCATGGCGGACGCTGAGGCGGCGCGCGCCCCTCCCGCCCACCTGCGCGCGGCCCCCGTT